>JAHWFP010111878.1:18206-31854 GCA_023313725.1 Lithobius niger
TCCTGGAACTCGGCTGAAGAAGCGACTGGCACGAGGAAACCCTGGAATAAATAAACTAGACGAAGCTTGCGAAGAACACGATATAGCTTACACCGAGAGCTCGGACTTAAAAGATCGTCACGCCACCGACGAAGTTCTTATTTCAAAAGCTGAAAGGGTGAGAGGATCTATCTCTGGCATGGAGGGAGAGGCTAGCAGCTTCCCCACCATGAAAATCATAAAAACAAACTCAAGTTCGGAATGGGAAATTAAAAAAAAGGATCAACTGGTAAACGAAGTTCACAAACCAAGGCGGAAAATTTTTCCGAGACGGAAGGTGCTTGTACAGGGCCTAAACGATCTATGGCGGGCCGACTTGGTGGTGAATAAAGGATGTAACTACCTACTGACTTGCATTAACGTCATGTCCAAGTTTGCTTGGACCATTCCTCTTAAATCTAAAACCGGTCTAGATGTTGCCGAATCTTTCAAGAAGATACTCTCAGGAGCGACCACCCCAAGGATTTAGGTATCGAGTTCTACAATAAAGTCTTCAGAGCGCTACTTAGGTGCCATAACATCACCATGTACTCTAAGTACTCTGAGAAGAAGCAAGCGTGGTTGAACACTTAACAGAACGCTGAAAACTCGAATGTGGAAAAATTCACCACACAGGGGAATTACAAGTGGATTCACATTATCGACGGGTTGGTTTCGCATCGCAATACAACGACACGGTTCATTCCGTAGGAAATAAAGTCAGGATTTCTAAAGTTAACCCATAACCGCCTAGATACGAAAGTACGCTTCAACGTATAACAGCAAAAAACTAAGTCCCAGCGCGAGCTTTGTGAGGGATCCCCGGGGACCCCGAGCAAAGCGGGTAGTCACAGCCCAGTGGGCAGTGTCGTCAGTTCCAAACCAAGAGAATGCCGGTTCGAATCGAGAACCGACCCAATATGGACTTTAAAAAAAAGGGTCTGAAAGTTCTTTCAGGCGGTTATGGGTTGAAAAAATTTTCGACAAAGTATATTTGCAAAATTTTATCAACGAAGTATTCACGATCCGTAAAGTGCAAAAAACCCGACCAGTTACGTATCTTTTAAAGGACGTAGTCGGGTGAACCGGTGCTCGGAGGTTTCTATGAACAGGAAATAAAAAAAAACAAGTTCCAGATTTATTTCTAGTGGAGCAAGTATTACGTAAAAGAGGGGAAAAGATGGAAAAATGCTTTATTTCGTTAAATGGAAGGGCTATGATCACCAAGTACAACAGTTGGACGGATAATATAGATAGTTCAAGCTGAATTCACATGCCCATACGCATGTACTGACTGCATCGTCGCAGACCCATTTCTTGTCGTCGTAAGGACTGAAAGCCAGCTTGTTGATGGTGACGGTAGTCCTCACGACACTATTTTTAAACAGCACATTCTTGTCTCTTGTACGTTTCGTGTACCACTTGTGCTGTTTTCTTAATGCCTTTGCAAGACATTTTGTTCTTCCCATCGATTGTAAAACGCTGTAAAGCTTCGACTTTAACCCTACAAACTCGGAAATTAAGCACCCCACGCTCTCGTCTTTCATCTTCCCCACTACTTTTTTGTTGATGTTGAGTGTAAGAAATGATCTTTTGGGTAGTCTGATGCGTCGGATCTTTTTCCATACCTTTGTAAACATCGTCGTTTCCATCTCTTAATACAGACTATCTGTATCCATAACTAGTTAACATCTCTCTGGTCCGTGATCGTAGTGAACTGGCAGACTAATAACTTTGACAGTTCCAAGACGCTAAACCCAACCACAATGGGCTTGTTTAAGATGATATTTGCGGGGTCTTTGTAAATATTACCAAATCCTCGCTTAGAGAAGTGAAACTCGTGGTGTGGGGGTGAGACGCGTACTTGATAGCTTTCTCTTTGTCATTGCTATCAAGACGTTTCTCTTGCACTGTTATCCATCGTCTTACCGAAAATCGAAGTCAAAATCGTTACTAGCTGCTTTCAGTTTCTCGTTATTAAACTATGTAAGGTTTCAGCCAAGGGGCTTGCTTAAAGCTGATCGCTCTGTGTATTTTCTTGGAAACCTTACCAAGAGAGATGTATTTCAAACTCCTATAGTGCACCATGTAGTGTCTTTCAGCGAAGGTTAGTCGTTAACTTTAGGCCTTGCTGTACGTTAGCCGGAAGTCCTCGATTGCCCGACAGTTAAAAGGAGAAAGTATAGACTTTGTGATTTTCATGTGCTCCTGGGCTAATGAGAAATCATTGTGGATGCATGAAGCATCTCGGGGTATTCCAAGTCCACTTCTAATATCAGCCCCGTGTCACTGATCTTCGTAATTGTCGAGATTTATATCTGCGAGCCGGTCTTCCAGCACCCATTCGTACTCCCCAGTTGGTAGATACTCGTACATTACACAACCGTACAAGTTGTTGAAGTCCAAAAATATGATGTCCAGAATTCTTTTTATCAGGGTCGAAGGTAGATGGTATATACGGGTTGCTTACTTTACCTTTATCTTCTTGCTATAAACGAGGCACCGCCTCTTATACCCTTTTCCACCATAAGATGTCAATGTTAGTGAAGAGATACAAAGACACTCCCGTCCTCTTGAGCGCCGTGTCACAAGATAGGGAGGGTGTAGAAATGTAATGGGAGGGGTCCAATCCGTAACTAGCCAAACTCGTCGGTTTTCAAAGACATCGGCTAACCCTCCACAAATACAGGACGTGGTAATCTCCAAACATTTTTCATTTGCCTAAATCCCAAATCTTCACGTGTTGATAAGATGCGGAGCAGATCGCTCCTTTCAACAGGGAGGCAAATGCCCACATGGAAGGTAAACAATTCTCCTCAAACACTTCCACATTTGTCAGGTATTCGTATGGAAACAGACCTTTTTGCCTAAGGCCTCGTACGAGCTCCATCGATTCACCTTCGAAAAGCTTGTCCATGATGTCGAAGCGCTTCAAGTTCGAAGCTCGAGTTTCCAACGATGCCGTCATAAACGCTAGACTATCTATGAAAGTAAAACCACCTAATTTCATGCTGCTGATTCTTTCCTTGTTCTTAGCAATGATCCTGACATGCAGAGCCTTCAAATCTTTAAACGAATTCAAAGCCTTTACTTCGAAATGACTGTCGTATTTTTCGAAAATTATGCATAACAACTGGTATATTTTTGTTCAAAGCATAAGAAAAGTTACACTTGCTGTGCGCACTCCACTAAATTCACCGGTGAAGTGGTCTCTTACTTTCGTTAAATCCGTTAAACTTTTCTTGGGGTGGAGTAAATGCGCCTTGTTTGCAGATATGGCACACCGCAGCTTCTTGTACAGCAACCCCTGTTCCTTGGTTAAATGTTTCATTGGTTGCTTGTGGGAATCCACGTAAGCCACGAGCTTTTTCTGCTCCTCTAATACCGATTCGAAGAAAACTTGCACGCAGTCTACTCCACTGTACAACTTTTTAGAAAATACTCCACTTAAGTGGTCAACAATCACGTAGGCGAAACTGCAAGCTCGGTGAATGTGGTTAACTCTGGTATATGTATCGTTTCCATCGCAACTGGAGACTGGGTGCAGCGCCGCTTCAAAGTCCACGTAAGCTCTGTACAACCTTTGGAGTTCGTTCTTGAAATTTTTAAACCGGATAACGTCATTGTCGGGCAATGTAGACTTTTGTAGACTTTTAAGGAATGCCTGCAAAAGTACTTCCAAGATCTTGTTGGGGTTGAAACTCGATGAATTTGTTGAAGTCTTATCGTCACGTAGTGTCCGTTGAGAAAAAGCAAGTTGATGTGATACTTACTTTCAACTAAGGAACTCGCGCGATAAACGCAAGGCTCATCATCCTCAAAACCCCAAACAGATACCGAAATGTTGTTGGCGTTTTCAAACGCCGCGATTTTGGATAAAGGAACGGGGTCCAACAGACCTACAACCCGTGCGTATGAGAGATAATGTTTCGTATCCCAATCATGTTGCGAAGATGGAACGGGGTGTATACTAGCCAACACGGACCACAGAAAACGTCTATCATCTTACTTTAACCAGTATATCGGGACCTAGCTTGAGGTTGTTGGAAGTGCTACGTAACCTTTCCTGGTAAAAGGTCTATAAATACCAACACAAAGAGTTCGGTGCACACGCATTGCTTTTAAACCCATCCACTTCTTTCTACGGCAAACTGTCCAATACTATGCAGAATCTTGTTGACATTTCCAGAAGAACCTCATTGCTCCCTACTCTGGTTAGGCTGGAGTTAAAATAAGCCTTAATAGTTTCAGAATTATCCATCTTTTTTTTTGAAGAGAATGCATAATCCAATTCAGCTTTTATGTTTACCATTAAGACGTCGACATTGTTCTAAAAGATTCCAAAATTTGTCCTCGTATTGTTCCAACAAAATCAAGGGCTCGTAGCGCATTTCATCCCGCGTAAAATCCCCTTGAAAGTTAGAAGCATCTGTTGAAAGTATCGCGCCCTAGATCAAATCCTCCTAAATCCAAACTGAAAGGCCTCACCTTGAGTTCGGTATCGTCTCTCACCTTGTCTCTCGTCTTGTCTTTCAAATCGTGAATCATGTAGGACAAGGCCCAGTCGATTCTGGTATCCTCTATTATAGGTAGACTAGAGATCAGATGTTGACAACAAGGTTGATTTTTGTGGGTATTTGAGAAATTATTTCTTTCTTCAACACAGGTTCGAGTTTGGGAAAAGACGCTTTTTTGAAGACACTCCAATTTCCATCGCATGTTGTTTTACAGCCCCGCCACATTTTGTGCCGTTTATACACAATCTGATTAGTCACAGCGCACGATTTGCAGCTCACATTACAGCTTCCTTCGTGACGCCTTTCGTGTTTCCGTTTATACTTATTGTTCCTGAACGTCTTTTCGCAGTATAGACACAAGAAAATCTCATCGTCCAACCATCGTTGGTCAATGGTCGTCATCCACTTAAACAGTCTCTTCGTTTGTCGGAAGAGAAGAATGTGAAATCCTGGTATGAACCGTAGCTTTTGCTAAATCGGGAAAATACTTCCGACAACCTTCGGAGGAATATGCACATCCAACCTTGATTTTCTCAAGCGTGATCATTTTTCCATCGCATCAGTCTTGTGTGCCAAAACTTCATCGAAGATTCAATAAAAGAGTTTGAAATCAACAGCTGTATCTAGTTAACCAGCCGGCCAATTTTGATTTTCTATGACTTGTTGAAAAGATAATTAACAGAGCAGGTTCGGGGGTGCAGCTCAAAAAATGTAAATTTTTAATTGATTTCCACCCCCCAAAAATGTAAATTTTAAGTGATTTCCAAACTAGATAATAAAAACGAACGAATTCTTCCAAATTTCGTTCCCTTTTCAATGTTAAACAGATGGTACCATTGCAGAATTATTACAAGATGAATTATTACTGCACATCATTCAATATAGTATACTGGCTAGGGGGTTAATTGTGTGAAATCATGAAATTTGGTGTGGATGCACATGAAGGGTAACTGGAAAAAATAGTTATGGTAGACTCCTCCCAATAAAAAGCCTTTTTTTGGCTGTAACTACTTAACCTTAACAAATCAAAAGCATAATGTGAAGCAAAAGCGTTCAACACACAATTCATGTATGTTATTCATGTACGTTTTACGTTTTCCACGAATTTTTTTTTTCAATTGGTTGTTGTAATGATTTCCGTATTCAAAATGCTCTTGCGAGCTCTAATTCCCCGAAATGGACATGCTTAGGAAAGATGGGGATCTATTGTTTCCACCAATCTTAACCGAAATTGTTTAACTTGTATAGGGACCGTCCTACTCCCTTTTAAAGGTGAAGCGGTAAAGGCATAGTGGCGAAAGTGTTAGGTTGATTTTCGAACTCCACAGTGCTCTTACAAGCCCTCTAATAGCCCGAAATGGACATGCTTAGGATATTCTGAAAGAATAGATCCCCAACCGAAATTGTTTAGCTTAGATGTGGACCGTCCTACGCCCGTTTAAAGGTTCAGCTGTAATTGGCGTAGTGGCTTGTTTCAATTTCAAAGTGCCATTGTAATACTCATATTTGTATTTGTATTTAAGCAAGAAAATTCAGTTAGGATTAATGAAAATAACGTATCCCTACATTTCAAAAAATCCTAAGCATTTCTATTTCGTGCTATAACGGGGCTTGATTTCGATAATCACCATACGATTTCGCCGCTACGCCATTCAATGGGTCTAGGACAGTCCCTGTCTGATTTAAACAATTTCGGTTAGCATTAATGAAAAGACTAGATCCCACCTTTCAGAAAATCCTAAGCATGTCTATTACAGGGCTCGCTAGAGCATTTCGGATTCAAAAATCACTATACGATTTCGCCGTTACGCCATTACTTTTCACGTTTAAATGGGTGTAGGACTGTCTAAATTATCCCTGTCTAAATTAACCAATTTCGGTTTAGATTGATGGTAATAGACACACAATATTGCGTTCCAGAGGCTGTACCGCTTAACGTGTCAGAGTTGTTGTGCGTAGGACATTTTTGGTTAGTTTTAATTTTATCTTTCCAACGAGCTATAAAAAATTAAAATCGTTTAATTGGTTAGAGTTGAACATTTTTTGGGTTAAATCATGTGGTGGCCATCTTTGATGTCATGATGCTAAACCGGAAATGCCATCAGTGGGCACCATATCCAAATATGTTGTTCTTGATCTATAAAATAGGTTTTCTAAATGTCATGCCTTTTTCCGCAATTGCGCGATTGTTGCCCTTGGCCGCTAGACTATAAATAAGTCTGCAGAAATGGGCATTAAATAGTTGTCCACGGGCTGGCCAGTGTTTTTTTGCTTAGACTAAAAAAGTTTAGAATTTTATTGAAGATTTGGGTAAATTGCAGCTTTTTTGTGGTAAATTCTGAAATGGAAAAAAAAAACTGCTGTACAGGATAACAGGGTAATATTTTGCAAATATACAGCAAAAGATACAGCAATAATAATTGTTACTAGTCTTAAGCAATGAAACACAAAATGCATTGTATGTTTGTTAAATGTTTGTTTTTATTTGTTACTATAGTTTGCGTTTACTTGGAATTTATTGTACAGCTAGTAAACCAAAACCAAACTGCAAGAAAATACCAATAGAATACAATGTTGGGAATCTTTGCGACGACACAGTTCGAACTGGCATTTACAGTATGTAGGCGTGCCAATAACTGTAGCCAACTACAACAAAGCCACAAATAGCTAATAGGAAAATGTTGGGAATCTTTGTGGCTGACCCACCAGTCTGTGCGGTTGCATCTTCATTCTTTTCTGGCTCGTCAGTCTTTGGGACTACTTTATTACACAGATTTTCTTTGCACGACATGCGGCAACCTTTAATTCGTTCAAAAACTGGTATACCACATTTATCTTTGTTGTTGTTATCATTGCATTCCCTTTCATAGACTATTCCTGCAAATATTTAGTACTGTAATTTAATTGGATGCATATACACTTCCAAACCTGTAACAGTTCATAGCATGCACATGGTTACACAAGAGCATTTCACAAAATTTCATTAATTCGAGGAAATTTCTGGCTTCTGGTGGAAATTTCTGGTGGGTACATCCTGTAGGATCTTTTTTGAGGGGAGGGGGTGGCACAAATCCAAGGTTCTGTTGAAAGGGTATCGTGGACTCATTTTGGTAGCTGATTACGGTTTCTACGAGTTTCTGGGCATCAGGGTGGAGTAGTAGTATGGCGGCAGAGTAATGGCGGCGGAGTAATGGCTGAATATTGTGGTGCGCCTTTCACCATCTTTCTTCTTTTCAGACGCCTTTTGTAGAGCAACAACTCGATGGGGGTTTACAATTAAAAGTAAAACGTTACTACTCCTCGATGCCCCCTTGCTTGGGGGAGAGTTCGTCTTGCCCCATTCCATTATAGCTGCCTTAGACCAAGTTACGAAAGGACCAAAGGATGCGTTCCTTAGCTGACCCATTCCGAAGTTATTAGGTTGTCCTGGGACTTTAACGATGCCCTGTACAGAGTGGTCCACAAAATACTGACGATCCAACATTTTCTAAGTCCAACTTTTCTAGTTAGCACCCCTCAAAACCATGAGAGGACCACCCTGTAGTGCCTAACTTGATTTTAGGCAAGATAGGCAAGATATCTGGTACTTTTAGTCAGGGGGCCCAATTTTGGTTGGTTTCTTTCTCGTGAGTCAGTTATGCCCTTTTTAGGCTTTAGGATCAAACGTACATAAGCCACTACTTAGGCCTACTTTGGGCCTTCTCAGGTGTTAGCATATGGCAGTTTCGTTTTTCAGGACTAAATTTCACTATTCCTTTAATAATTTTTTCTCATATTCAATCCATTAATACTGGTCTAACAAAATGAGCAAGAAATGTACTACCCCAACCCATTATATCAATGGTTTACCTTTGTTCATATCTGTTGATATATAACAGCTCTCGGCAAACGTAACACAATCCACAATTTTCAAATCTGATTCTGTCTTATTGCAGTCTTCAATACCGTAACAGTGGTAGCATTTCATGTCAGCTGCAGTCACAAAAAATAATGTTAGCACCGTTAATTCTTAATTTTTTGGCCCGTGTGCTAGCCATTTTGTTTTGACGTAGTGTCATGCATTTAATGAATGTAATGCCACAAACGGAAATACATAACCACATCTAACAAACATAGTCTACAAATTGATTTTTTTTTAGTCGCTGCGAGTTGGGACGGCCGCCCAGTAGGCTGGAGGTGCAGCATTTTAAATGTGTTAAATACAATGGCAGTTAGAAGCAGCTGTAAATAAAAAAACTAAGTCTTTGCCTACGCTACGTTTAAATGTTCCTCGTTTTTAAACTGTATGGTGTAGGACCCTCAGTATGTTCAGGTCAGCTACAGTGAAACAATTCTTCCCGTTCATAGCTACAGCCAATTAGAAATACCATGTTCTACCCGACCCCCAGTAACATAACATAATTGGCTTATTACTCTTAAAAATACATGCGCCAGCTCTTACGGAATGTACAGTGGTGTGAAAATTAATATAAACACTACATAATACGACTTAAAAAAAATTCCAAGTTACCTACAGGCACGATTTTTTTTGTGTTGCCTCAAGGGACCAAAACAGCAACTTTTTACGAGATTTTTAAAATTTTAACTTGTGCACGTGAAAAGCTGTGCACGTGCACATAATACACTCGAATTATAAATGTCGGTAATTGAAACAATTTTTCATCCTATATTAGTAAAGCAGTGTTGATTTAGTAAATTGGTTTAAAATTTTTTTTTTATCTTCAGTTCAGCCGCTGGCTTATTTAGAATAGTGCTGAAATATCGACTAGGAGTGTCTGGAACAATGAGAGAAACAATGCAAAGTCAACAATCCAACAGCATTGTTGAAGGACTCATTGTTATGAGAGTTCAACATGGCGGATGATGTGGATGCCTTGCTGAGGGATTTGTGTTTAGCCAAGATTCTGACCTCGTCAGAGATAAACACTGGTTTAGTTGATGATGGTGTTTGAAGATGTTGTTGTGGAGGCAGAGAGACGTGGACTGTCGAGGGATTTATTGGAGAGGTATGGTTTACGCTCGCATTCCAGTGTTGTCAATGAGGAAGAGTGTCAACAAGATGGCCACTCAGAGACAAGGTTAGCTGTGCAGCAGACACACGAAGATCCAAGAGTGAGTGGGAGAAAAGATGTGATTCAAGCAGTCAAGCTGTTCTCAGCAGCAGTTAAGGGGAAGGAACGTCCAGTCATGAACCTAAATCCAAGAATTTCGCTGAAGAGTAATTCCGAAACTAGGCATAGAGACAGTCGGCAGCTTCATGCCTTGAAAAAGATGTATTGTGGGGGCTTGCTGTCTGCAGATTTGACTAGGTCCCTTATTCTTCTGTTTGGGGTGAAGGGCAAGTTGTACTCGCCTTCCCAGGTGTTTCTTCACGTGCAAGACGTTGTAGGGAGAGGAGAAGTCAAGGCAGTTGGTCCTCTTCGTCCAGGAAACGCGTATGACGTTACTCTTGTCTCGCCTGCTGCGAAAAAAAAACTGTTTGCGGCCAAGATGACCATTGACGGTTCCCCAGTGGAAGTCTACGACCTCCACGATCAACCGGTGCATGCGCGGTTGCACTGGTTGCCGCACAGTGTGGCGCCATCTGATGTAGCTGCTGCCTTTCATGAGTTTGGCACACTTGAAACCCATGCGTTTGAACGGGTTGTTGTCAGAGGTGAAGAAGTGTGTGATTCTACCGTTCGTTTGGTAACATTCCGGCTTAAGCCGTTCAGAACCATTGAAGATGTACCCAACGTGTGTGTGGTGCGTGGCATGCCTTCTCTGATTGTAATGCCAGATCAGGCACCACAATGCCTTAGGTGTGGAATGTTAGGGCACTTCCGGCGCGTCTGCGCGAGTCTGTACTGTGCATCCTGCGCCGCCTATAGCGACCCGCGTCGCTTGTGTGTTCACCTGAGTGAGCAGCGTGCAGAAGTGGCAACAGAGGCTGTCAGAGTCAAGAATTGTGTGGTTGCGTCTAGTGTAGTGTTGCCTCAGCAGGATAGTGTGAGGGTGAGTGGTGATGTTCAGCACGAGAATGTGCCTCTCAGTGCTCAGGGCCAGTTTTCAGGTTCCGAGATCGCGGCGGATCGTGTCAGTCAGCAACTATGGTCGTCTGTGGGGCCGATGATCTTGCAGTCGGGATCCATTATGTCCGAGTTGGGCGCTCCAGGAGTTCCTACGCTAGCTCCAGTTCCTGATGCTATTCCAAGTGTTTCTGCAGTTGGAAGTACAAGGGGTGATTCTCCTCCTGCTCGGAAAAAAAAAGGGGAAATCGATCAGCTGTCGTTTCTAATGAACGAGAGTCGGCGGTTTCGTGTGTGGTGAGTAGAGTACTATTTCTGCAAGTGATCAGGATGGTTCTGGTCAGAATCTGGTTGTTGACGAATCGGTTGGAGATGTCGTTAGTGTTTCTCAAGTAACTGTTCCAATGGATATTGCATGTCATGAGGGTAGTGAGGAAGTGAGTATCCAGGGATCGTGTGGTCAGCTTCAAGATGTAGGAGATGGCAGTGATGTTTTTTTTGAGTCATTTGTAATTGATGATGTTGATGTTGGTACTGCGTGTGAGGTTTCAGTTGGCAGTGACTTGAGTAGTGAGTCAGGCTGTAAAGTCAATGATATTGGGCAAAGCAATGGTGGAATAAAGGAGAGGGATGGGGAGGGGGGAGGGCAAGGTGTTGGTTAGGTTAGATCTCGTTGTGTACCTCGCCCGTTTTCTTGACATTCGCGTCTAAGCCTATTTCTATTGCCTCCTGGAATGCTAGAGGTTTACTTAATAAGCAACAGGATGTTGAAGAGATTATGCAACATGTTCATGTCCTAGGATTTCAGGAGGCTAACCTAACTTCGTTTAATGAGTCTGCTGCCTTTCAGTGTGATTTTGTTTCTGGTGGGAATGGGGTTGGGTTTTTCATTAACTGGGCTGTTCCATATGTCCCGTTCCTGATGTCGGTGGAATTCCCTGGGCTGGAGGCATGTGCTGTCAAGATTTTTATGCTGGCGAAATGGGTGACCATTGTCGTGGTTCATGCCAAACAGCCTCGTTCGACGTGTGAGTGGAGTGCTTGGTTTCAGCAGTTCCCTCGCCCAGTTGTGGTGTGTGGGGATTTTAATGCCCATCACCATGATTGGGGCTCCATCCGTGTGGATACGAGTGGTCGGCGTCTTAGTGCGGCAATAGATCGGAGTGATTTAAGAATAATACACGACGGTGCCCCGACATTCTCCCGGTGGCAACGGAATGCAGTCCAGGAATCTGTGTTAGACTTTTTTCTTTGTTCACCGGGTATTGAGAGGCGATTTCGTTGTGTTGTCTCAGATGACCAGCGTGGTAGCGACCACTTTCCTGTGGTTCTCCAACCTGGCTCTGGTGTTCGGCACGGTCCGTCTTGTACTCGGGCGAGGCCGTGTGCATCCAATGGACTCATGGACGTGTGGCTTCGTGCTAATGGGGTTGTCCGTAATCGGAGCCGAAGTAGTCAGTTGTTGTGTAGTGTACACAGGCCGCAGCCTAGTTGGTGGACGAGTGTGTGTTCCCGGGCTGTTCGGGATCGTAGACAGCCTTATAGGCGCTGGAAGAAGTGCCCGTGTGATGAGTGTTGGCTTATGTATCGTGGCACGGTTAAGGAATCGGCCTATCTCATTCGCAAAGAGCGTGACCAGTACCCGGACAGGGTGTGTGGTTAAGTGTGTTCGGCAGCTTCTCTCTCCTGTGCCTGGCGCATTGTGTCTGGCAACTCGAAGCTGCCGGCTCAAACGTGGGTGTATGATCCGGATGGTCCTCCCAATGCTGTTTTGAGGGGTGAAGAGATGGCTGATGCCTTCTGTGATCGTTTCGCGAGCGTTTACGCCCTACCTTCTGGTTCCTTGCCCCCCCCCCCCTCCAGTAGTGGGGATTGTGGATGGATCTCTGTCTGATTGTCCTCTTCTAGAGTCTGAGTTTAAGTCTGCTGTTGAGAAGTGTCGTGATGGCAGTGCCCCCGGGATAGGTAGTGTGTCATATAGTAGTCTGCGTCGTCTTGACCCCACCTCTGTCAGTGACTGTGTTGCCCTTTTTCGCACCATCTTTCAGGGTGGAGAAGTTCCTGAGTCCTGGTTATTTACTGTTGTGGTACCGTTGCATAAGTCAGGATCTCCGAGGTCTCTGGTAGTCAATTACCGGCCGATTTCTCTGCTTTCCAATCTTAGGAAAGTGTATGAGAGGATGTTGGTAAAGCGGCTAGAATGTCACTTGGAGTATCATCGCTGCCTGGCGCCAACATAGTTCGGCTACAAGTCAGGGCGGAATGCACAAGATGCCGTGATGTTTCTGCTGTCAGCCATCTATGAATCATGGTCTCATGGTATGTCTGTGGTAGCTGTGTTTTTGGACATAAAGGCTGCCTACGACACTGTTAATGTCCTGTGGGTTCGGCGGAGTCTAGAAGCAATGGGTGTAGGTCCCAATCTGATTGGAGCAATCTGTGCTCTTTTGGGGGTGAGACAGTTTGCCACTAGAGTTGGTGGCTTCTGGTCGGCTGTAGCAAGCACGGACAGGGGTCTCCCGCAAGGGAGTTGTCTGAGTCCTCTGTTGTTTGCGGTGGCGATTAATGACATTTTAGTAGAGATTGGTGCTTCGAACAACATTGTTTGCTATGCCGATGATGTGGCCCTGTGGTTTGCTGGCAGTGATCCAGAGGTGTGCTGTCGGTGTGCGGAAGTCGTGGTTGCTCGTGTCTCTGAGCTCCTTATGGCTCGAGGTCTGCTCCTTTCCCCAGCGAAAACGGAGCTGGTTGTTTTCTGTCGTTCACGTGTTAGGCGGCCTCATCCGCTGTCTATTTCTGTTGACGGTATTGTTGTGTTGCAGGCTCCATCCGTCAAGTATCTGGGAGTGCTGTTGGACGAGGGTTTGACCTGGAATCTCCATGTGTCTTCTCTTCGTGAGACACTACGGTTACGGTCAGCAGTGCTGAAAAGGCTGTCGCGACTGCAAGGGGTAAAGCGTGGTCCTCTGCGTGCTGTGTTCAAGACTTTCATTAGGGCTGTCTTGGATTATCATTTGCCATTTCTGTGCCGAGAGTGCAGGCACATCTCCACTCTCCAAACAGTGGTAAACGAGTGTCTGCGTCTTGTCACGGGCTGTTTAGTCA
>JAHWFP010111879.1:0-11362 GCA_023313725.1 Lithobius niger
GGGGCGGAGCGAACGATTGATGGACAGGGTGCCAGCAGAATGGGTGAACACGCCGTCCCGATTGGCCGGCGTCATCGCGGGGGCGGACGTTGGTGGGGCGCGCGGGCGTGGCGCGTTTCAGCTTCGCTAGACCGTATTTACCAAGTGGCTGTGAGGCGGAGGGCTTCGTATTTGCCGTGTTCTCTGTTGGCGGAGTGTGGCCGGCTTGTTGTGTGTTGTTGTGTGTGTTGTGTGTGTAACTGTATACTAGTTTCGGACTCCGCCGTGCCGTACATGTGCCTGGTTTCACGTTCGCCACAAGACCGTACCCGAAGTTAGGGGCCGACTGCGACCGGGGGAGAAGCCGGCCGGCCGCCGTGACCAGCCCTCCCTTCGCCCGCTTCGAAAATGTTGTCGCACAAGGGCTACCCGGACAATGTGAGTAGCATGAGTTTGAACGCCATGAGCCCCATGTCGACGGCTTACACCATGAACAATATGATGCCAAACATGAGTTATTCCACGCCTAATATGAACACGAGCATGCTAGGTGGTTCGGGAAGCATGGGCACGATGGGCGGCAGCCTGGGAAGCATGGGCATGGGTTCGGCCACGTGCATGGGTTCCCAAATGAACCCCATGGCCGGTTTAGGCAGTATGAACACTCTCGGATCGCCGCCGAACATGTCCAACATGAATTCGAGCATGACGTCTTCGTGCATGGGGAACATAAGCCCGGGCCTAAATTCCGCCATCAACGGTGCCCTTAACCCCCACCATTCAGTGACTATGACGAGGGAACTGTCGCCGTCTAACCCCCACGCCACGGCGGCCCTGCAGAGGGCCCGGCAGGACAAGACGTACCGTCGCACCTACACGCACGCCAAGCCTCCTTACTCGTACATTTCGCTCATAACGATGGCTATCCAAAACTCCCCCTCCAAGATGCTCACGCTCAGCGAAATCTATCAGTTTATCATGGATCTGTTTCCATTTTATCGCCAAAATCAACAGAGATGGCAGAACTCAATTCGGCACAGCCTCTCATTCAACGACTGTTTCCTGAAGGTGCCCCGCACGCCCGACAAGCCCGGGAAGGGCTCTTTCTGGACGCTCCACCCCGATTCAGGCAACATGTTCGAGAACGGTTGTTACCTGCGTCGCCAGAAACGCTTCAAATGTGAAAAAAGAGAGGCGCTTCGCCAAAGCCATAAGTCCACAGGTGGTTCACATAATCCCAACCACAAAGAGGGATCATCTGGCCCTAAGGATCATGGATCATCCGCCTCTACCCCGACGACGGAATCGGGGCATCACCTGGTCAGCGGCGGCGGCGGTGGGGGAGGCGGGGGCGGTGGATTAAGTGGCATTGGAGCTAAAGAACACTGTATGCTGGAAGCGGCTCAGCAACTAGCCAAAGTAGCGGGCGACGCCTGCTGTTCTCCCGGCATGGGGTCCATGCATTCCGTGGACCAAGTGCAGAGCAGCCTGGGCTACGGAATGGGCCGTCACCGGCCACTGCCCAGCACCACGCCGCCTGGACTGCTGACAGCAGGTCAGTTATTAAAGCCTGATCCTCATTTCAACCCGACCAACCACCCGTTCTCCATAAACAACATCATATCCAGTGAGAGTAAGGCGGACATCAAGCTGTACGACATGAGCCAATACTCGGCGTACAGTCCGCTCTCGCCATTGTCCAGCGCGGGCGCCACCATGACCACGGATTGTAACTCGTACTCCTATCAAAACTCGGTGTACCACGCGGTCCAGCAACATTCCACGGCCACCACGCTGTAGAAAAGCGAGCCACAAACTCTTATAGGGCTTATATATATATATATATATTATAAATGAAAATGAAACAGAAAAACCGTAAACCAAATGAAAAAAAAAAAACCCAAAAAACAATCTGTTTTCTCCCCCTCTTCTTTATCTTTATAAAAACAAATTGAAAGAGTTGAAAAAATATATATATCTATACGAGTTTTGTCGTGCATTTCGTGCATTTATAAGACTGTTGTCGATGAAAAATTGTTGCCAAAAAAAATGAGAAAGAGACCGTTGTAGTTCTATAGTGCATGCCAGTGTCCTTATCGTAAAAAGTGCGCGATTCGGCGAGTGAATTGTGGGAAGACGAGAGACGCCCGTGATTGATTGTTGGCGCGCACGTGGACCATTGTTGTGGCCCGCCACTAGGGGGTGGTTGGAGCCGGGTGTGCACGAACTACTTTTTTTTTCTTCTTGTTTGTAACTATTTCAAGCCATGATTTTTTCCATTGATAAACTGTGTACCATAACATGCATTTACCACTATTCTCGAAGTCTTTTAAATACAAAAAAATGTTTTTTTATTTTGATATCTTGGTCACGTTATTTTCAATTTCTCAGCACCCTTAATCCTTTATGACTTTTTTAAACACTGTGCTTTCATGAAGTTTTGCTTTGAAGTGTTCTTGTGATTTTTTTGTTGGTGGGGAGGTGGGGGGGGGGGCGAGGATTGCAAAGACTACTAATCTGTAATTTGTTGCCATAAAACAAAAATTATAAAAATGCCTAGTTACGAAATGTAGGCTGTTATGAGGAGATAAATGGTAAAAATTTTATAAATCGAAAAGTTTAACCCCTATTACTATCACAAAAATACTTACCCTCAGTAATTATGCTAAAATAGCTTATTTTGGCTTGGGGAAAAGCTTTGGGAAAAGCCAAAATAATCGATTTTAGCATAATTACTGAAGGTTAGTATATTGCAAATAGCAAGAAGCACCCGTCGTAGCATCCGGCGATGCAGCGATGACCAGTGCGCGCACCGTGTGCTACGACGGGTGTTTGTTTATCTCCTCACTGCAGTTACGTTTCTCTTCTCTGTTATGAGGCGTTTTAATTAAGAGGTGGGTTAAACCGCTAGTGCTGGACTAAAACACCTTTTGTATGTTTACTAGTTGTCGGTACCAAAAAACAGACCCAAAGTGTATGGCTATTAAGTGCGAATTTGCTGCCTTACCATGAACTAAGCCGTTTTGTGAAAGTTTGGCTCAAACCATGCTAAACTGTAGATAGCAAACTGGTATATATGCAGTGAAGTTACGAAACTTAAGCACAAGTTTTCTATTTTTAGTATTATTATTTATTAGTATATTCAGTGTTATCGAAAAGCACTGCAAACCAACTTAGCGTTAAGCCTAAGTTTCGTACTGCTGGAAACTGATTAAGCGTTAAATCTGCGCAACAGGCCTATTAATGTAGGCTACTAATCAATGGGCAACAATTGTTGTAGGTAGTCCTATAGCCTACTTATTTTGACGCGTTAAGCATTAAGTGAGTTGAAACAGTGGAAATTATTTAACAGCTCTGGTAAATTCTTTCATGTCTGGCTTCCGACAGAGGCTGATGCTTGCTGTGTTGACAAACGATAGGGTATTGCGGTTGTGAAATATCGATTTATGATTAATCAGAGCGCAACAGTAGGTTAACTTTTCAATCAGAGGAAGTGGGAAAAACGGTCAAAATGACTCGTCCACATGCGTTTGTTAAGAATCTTCGTTGGATTATATCTTGATTATTTATTTCATTCTTAATTCTTGGTTTTAGGCCTATTAACGGGGTAAATCTGAAGTGTCGACCAAGTAACAAACCAATCTTTAACTTCGGCCAAAAAATGAAAATAAATACGTAACAATGAGCTAGTATTGAATGAGGCTTTTTTTTTACTAACGTATATTTTTCAACATCTAATTTTTTTACCTCGCTATAGGATAGTGGGAAACAATGTGTGAAAATATTCCGAAAAGTATTTTTTAAATAGTTAGAATGTATAGCTATTTACTTCAAAGCATTGACGTATTTTTAAATCTCAGGCGTTGCTCTTTTTAATTAAAAAATAAATAAAAGGGAATATTTTCTCAGCGACCTACATTTGATAAGCAAATAATTTTTTTCGAGCTCAATTAAAGGTATTTAAAATAATGCAGAATACGAGACCGTAAACCCTATTAAAAATAATTTGTGCAATAATATTTTTAAACACAAGCGTTCAAGTTGCTAAGCATAATTTGCCAAAAAAAAAAAAAAAAAAGAGCGCCGTTGTTTGCCAAAACCGAATTGTTTTAACATTTCTTACGCCAAATCTGTTTTACAGCCGGTTTTGTGTACAAAGTGTTGCAAATTAAATTTCAATAACTGTAAGGTTCGTAAGAGATGAAAATTTCAGTTTCTATTTTGAAGTTAAGGTGTCTTCCTGGGCATTGCTTGTTATGAATCGCTTTCATATTTTTTAAAGGTGAAATAAATTTAAAAGCTGTTTCTATAAAACAAACAGGCTACTTTTGTCCAAAAAGGTATTTGTTTTGAAATGTTTGATTTTTAAAATTAGCCTACTATTTCAATCAATACCTTAGTTCAGAATCAGACCGTGAAAAACAGTGAAAATAAAATCGCATCTCAGTGAAGCCCCATCAGGAATTTTACAAAGTTTTGTGTATTTATGTCATTTATATCTAGGCTATGTAAAATTTTTTAATGTGGATGGGAAAAAAGGTAGACTAATGAATAACCCGTTTTTTATAAAATTGTAACCACAATGAAAAAAAATTAACATTTTTATGCATTTTATAAACATTATATAGCTACAGTAAAATGAGTCTACGGTGGTAGGTTGTTTCATAAAGAAAATTTTATCGGTTTTGACTTTCGTTATATCAGCTTTTGGCACTGCTTTACAAGTTTAAAATTCAAAAATGAGAACAAAAGGACTCCGTTGGATGTGTGATTTACTACAACTGAAATAAATTTTTCGTATTTTGTTCAATTTTCCTTCGTATTATCGGCGACTATAATATTTTCCAGATTCATTCTTACACTGTGAAAACGATGTGTACTGACAGTATACACATCAATGCGTACCTTCTCAGCCTCACATGAACTGTGTACTGATATTACACAATTCGTGTACTGGTAGTACACAAGTTGTGACGAGAATGTGTACTGTCGCTGCACAGACTGTGTATTGCTGCAATACACAACTCGTGTGGAGGCTGAGAAAGTACAAATTCATGTGTAATGTCAGTACACATTGTCTTCAGAGTGTACTGTAACAGTTGCACTTCCAAAACGCGCATTCTGTTTTCTGTTTGTGATTTTAAAACTTTATCGTTTTGTATACATAGAAACATTTTCTTTTCTAACTTATCTTTACAAAAGAGTAAAGTTTTACGTTCGTGGTCCTTAGACAAAACAAAAACAAAAATTCGGTTAAAAAATAGATAACAGACTTTAATAGTATTGGAGCTTTAAAAAAGATACTTCAAAACTGCCGTGTTTCTTATAGAGTTGTAAATTTACCCTGTTTTTTTATTTTTTTAAATTTAAAGCAATAATTAGCGTTTATCTTGCAACGTCACGGTGATGTGGAGCTACCAAAGTGCCTTAAATTTTTTAATACAGTTAAATAAAAACAAGCAAGCATTTTATTGTAAAACCTTCCATCAGCGTAAGTTACGTGTTTATAAATAAGCCCTATGATTTTATATTAAACTTATGGAACGTCTAGAACACTTCAGAAAGCTGGCGTTTTTGAAAGGTGTGTGATTCAGCCAAAGTTTTTTTGTAAAACGAGTTTAAGCTATATGTTTTTCGGGTAAAACATCGTAAGTAAGCGTTTTCTAGCTTCGTCAAAAAACTGTTTATTAAAAAAAGTGTGATAGTGATAACACGATGAGAAAAACAAAGAAAGGAAACGAACGTGTTTTATTCTGTAGTATAGGCTGTAGGCTACCATTACAGGCTGACGTAACCTCCTCCCTCACTTCGCAGCCAACCGGTGATCGATGAAATAAGCCTACAGACAGTCATTGTCCATTGCGATCAATGTATTTCACAGCTGTTGAAGCTGTTAGTCTAGAGCTGTAGTGTTAATGCTTAGATATTTTATGTTACGTACTGTAGGCCTATATTTAAAATTTACCGGACACAATTTATTTTTCCTTTTTTCCCACTAACTGCTTCGTAAGTTGGGCTGAAATGTGGATTTTTAATAATTTTATTTGCGTCAACCTGGAAACTGTAAAATAGAACATATGTGTGTGACTAGCGTCGCAGCTGGTTCTGATCTTTTCATTCTATTTTTAAAAGAAATCTCGTTAAAAGAAAATCAAATGGGTAAGACTGTTTTGTAGATATCTGAGCGATATACACGTACAACTAATCATTAGTCGTAACCAAAAAAAAAAAACGGTTTAGTGAATGTATAGTACCTATTTTTATAACGTTAAAGGCCTACTGAATTGAGTTGGGCGTCCCAGTTTTTGTCCTCATTGGGGCTGGACAGTTTGGAACTAAAATGGTTCTGTGTAATGTATGTCCCAGCATTCCATGTCTCATGTTCCCACGAGCAATGTCTAAAAAATACAGTCCATCTTATTATCTCTATGTCAGAGTAAATTATTGAAAGTAGTACAATTCGTAGTTAAATATAAGAAAAGCCCCGAAAATATGCACAAGTATACCGTAAATTGACTATTATCAACTCTGGCAATGCTACGCCCCCCCCCCCCCGCCCCCCTCCCTAAAATACATTAAAGTCAGAAATCGTGAAATTACCTAGTTACCCCCAGGGTGGGGGGGAGGGGGGAAGAAATATAACTAGGTTATTTCACGGTTTCTGACCGTAAAGCAGTTTAGATCGTATAATCTTTCCGCAAGAAAGTAACTAAAAGCTTCATACATAAAGCAAACTTAAGAAACTAGTTAACTTAATAAACTAAATTCCTGAGCAAATGAAAATTGCAAATGAAAAAAGGCATTACGTTAATGTATAGACCGAACCCTGCAGATGCAAGAGAATGATCGCATAAACGCCGAGTTTTCCACGATGGAGTAGGCCTAAGCACCTTTCCGCCCCCTGACAGAATTAAAATTCGAATTACAACTTAATTTTAACAGCCAATGGGCGTTTAATAAGTGATTAACGATATGCAACAACAACAAAAAAAACCGCACAACTTTTCAAGCATTACTGCCGCGCGGGCCCCCCCCCATTTTCAAGTGTAAGTAAAAATAACGTCTTAGAGTTCTAAACAGCATAACGCTGAAAATATCATGTAGAATTCAAGGCAGAATTATTTAAAATCAAATAAAAATAAGACAGAAAATGTATTTTATTTTATTATAAACTATTCCGGTTGAATTAAACATATTTCTAGTGTTTCGTTGTTTGTGACTCAACGATGTTGTTTAGGTAACATTTGTTTTTATTTACACTTGCTAACGGGCAGCAGTAATCCCCGAAACCTTGTGCGTGGTATTTTTTCGCGTAACTGTGCACATTTTTTGGGCTTTTCTTACGTTTATCTGCATCGGAGTGGCACTGTCGGTCACTTTATCGTCTCTTCGGTTGGTCAATGTTTTAAGCGAAATTATAATTCTAGAGCCAAGTTGACTTATTTAATTTCCCAGTATGTGTAACGCTGTACCATAAAACACCTATTAAACGCTCATGGGCTGTTAAAGTTAATTCGATTAAAAAAGGGGGTGATGGGACATAACAAAGTTATAATTAGAATCTTATTTCTGTCCAAGAGGGTGTTTAGGCCTAACTCCATCGTGGAAAATTCGGTGTTTATGCGATCATTCACGTACTTGGTTTGGGTCCGGTCTAAAGCATTAACGTAATGCCGTTAGTTAAGGTCAGAAATCGTGAAATAAAATATTTCGGTTTTATGGCAGCGATAACGGAATCGGTGCTTACTCATACTGGTAAATTTTTGTAGCCTACGAGGAATTAAAAAAAAAAAAGTTCTGAATTTAAAGTAATGATAGCTTAGTCAGCAAATTCGTAAATTATAGGCTGGTTTCATTGTAAGATATAATGACATGAATGAATGAATAATGCTGGTGTCATTCTAGGCTGCACCGATCGATTTTTATTTTTATTGTACTTGTTAAGATTTAAAAGATGAGAGAATATCAAATGATGCTGTCGAACGCTAGAGTAAACTCTGAAAATTACTCCTCATTCATACAGACCTTTATATGCATTACTGATTGAAAAACAATACACAAACATCGTAGCATCGGGGGACTGCAGTGTTTGTTTATCTGTCTTCTTAATGCAGCTTCGTTTCTTCTTGTTTACGAGTAGGCCTACCTTCGTCAGTATGGATTTATGCAGGCACGACAAAACTGAAGGAAGCACTCTGACCTAAAAGGTTTAGAGACAGGCCTTATGATAGCGAACTTTTTTTTTTTCAAGTCTCGTATGTACATTGGTTGGGGAGGGGGCCAGGCTTCGAACCGGCGACCGCTTGGCTTTGACCGCTCGGCTACTGCTCCTCACTTTGTTCAGGGTTCTCGGGGACCCCTCGCAATGCTCGCGTGGCTCGTAAAGTTTTAAAAGTGGACATGCTCCATCTATTGTGTGCGCGGCGTATCTTGAGTCCTGGAAGTATTTTATGAGCGGCTACGTCTTCCTGGAAGGAGCGGCTTTAATCGACGGCCGCCATTGTTTTTTGTAACCATCTTGTTGGATATCAACAAGGCACTCTGCTGCCAAAAACGTACAATCGATTATCTGTGTTCGTTTTGCGGCGAACTCAAGATAGGCCGCGCACACTTTAAGGCTAAGATTAAAGTTTGTTCCACAGTACGTTTGCGGGAAACATGATGCCACGTTTCCTTCCATGAGTGCAAAAAACACGTAAATTCCCCACTGGTAGACTCTAACAATAACTGTGTATAGTCTACAAGTGTGGTAGTCACATGTTTTTTGCACTCGTGCAAGGAAATGTGGCGTCGGTCAGTCAGTTTTCTGCAAGCATAATGTGGAACAAACTATAGAATGAAGATATCGTTGGAGAACACTTGTATATTTACGGACGGTCTTTGGTGTTCATGAACAGTCTTAAACACAAAAACAAGGAATGAGATCCCTTGCTTGCCGCTCTTACGAAATGTAACAAAACAGTCGATAAATTTCCAATTTTGGTGCAAACATTTGCCCGTATTGTTATTACATTTCGTAATTGTCAAAGTTCGATTCCAAAGACCAGTTAATAGATCTCCTGCCCAACACGTGCCTTGTAGGGAGGGGGGAAGGGACAGGACCCCGAAAAGTGAGAGAGCAGTAGTCCACTGACCAAGAGTTGTGGTATTCAAACCAAGTGGGCACTAAGTTCGAATCCCGCCCCTAATAAATGCAGGCTACATAGTATGGGACTTGTATAAGCAAAAAAAAAAAAGTTTTGGGGCTTTTTTAGTAGAAAAACGGATAACAGTGTTTTATAAATTACATGGGCGGAGAAGAAACCTTTTAAAACATTAGAGTGTATACAGTGTTGCACACATAAAGTGTGTTTAAAATAAAACACTAGCGTTCAATCTGAAACAATGTATAAACAAGTGCTTAAAACATGTAACGACAATCGGAGTGTTTAAAATAGTTATATTTTTTAATTGCGAAGTTTTCAAAAATTGTGTCTAATGAATGGCGTATGCTTATCATATGTTGCAAAATAAGCATTGTTTTAGGATTAAAAAACACTACTGTTTTATTTTAAACTCTTCAGTCACAACTATAAATAGAACGCTAGTATTTTATTTTAAACTAATTTCCTGTCTGCACTAGCCTACTAATGTATTGAAAAGTTTAATCTAACACCATGTTCGGTTTTGTAAAACGCATGTGTGATTTTCTGCTGCGAAAGTAAATCATACTGTTTTCTGTAGGTGTGTCTAAAATTTGACTATTTTAAAACACGTGGTTACAGAACGCATGACCTCTCATGTTTCCTCGACATGGGAAAAAAAAGTTAGAAATGCTCTCATACAATTTAACTAGGATGAAATGTACGACAAATTATGAGATGTGCGCCTTGTAGACAACGGTATAGTTCACAGACTGGAGATTTTTCAGTATTGCGTACCGATCCACAGTTTTAAAGTGCTCAAAGAAGTTAAAAAACGTTTTATACGCTACGAGTATATTATCGGTAGTCCCTTGTAGAACATTTCAGGATTAGGATTAGTCAGGAGTGCATAAAGAAGTCTGCTGGAAACGCAGAAGTATTGGACAAATTTTAGCCATTGCTCCATTGTTTAACAAAGCGACCACTTTGACTAGTGTTTGTGCTATAAAATACATCCTTGTCATAAAACTTGTGAAAAGGCCGGTAAGCCATGTAATAGGAACAAGGCTCTGGTGCTGAATGGCGTTTAGGCTAACTGATAGATCGACGCAGCTCAGATTAATAAATACGGATGCAAACCTATTTACGCTGCTCTTTGGACTTAAATGTCAGACTGCCTGAGCGGGAATTTGACCCTCGAGTCCTACCGCTAACCCATACTGACACGGCCAATCAAAGGTCGATGGTTCAATTCCCGCTTCGGCAATCTGCCATTAAGTCCAAAAGTCAACGTAAACAGACTTGCATCTGTATTTATTTATTTATCACTTACCGAGCCGCTTTGGACTTCCGTCCTGCTGACTTGGATTAAGTCGAAGTTAGACCGCGAATTATGTTTTACGGGCTACAATGAATGACGAACTACAGGCTACGAGTTGACCACGGGAGCTACTCAAACTCTTTGTTAGTTGACAAAGAATCAGTTAGGAATCCTTCACTATTCGATCTTCATGAACTCCTGTTAAGACTAAGTATCATGGTATTCTATGACGACACGTAGACTTTGACTTAAGGACCAAATAAAAAAAAATATGCGCGATTTTCTCCGTTTTCTTTCTTGCTGAATTCAGTAAAACTTTCCACGTGCTAATTCATCATTATTCCTGCACTTAATCTGATGCCAGGGGTTAAAGCCACCAACCGTCTCATGCTTATCGCAAGACCTAATCGACAACGAGTGAACTGATTCGAGTTGGTCAACAGAATTCCCCGGGATTTGATGGGAAGTTTGGTACAGGCTCTAGTGGATGACGACAACATTGCGAAATTTAATTCTCACTCGTTTGAACCTCTTTGTGTGATTAGTGGACAATTACGTTGTTCTTAAAAGGACATACATTCTCACTGTATTCGAGCATCCTGCGCGAAATAGCTTTTGCAACATTTACTTAGGTTAGAGTATATGGATCAAAACCGTTTCTTACGAGGGGAAAAATATAAAAAAAATGAATGCCTTAACTACATTAAATAAATACAGATGCAAACCTATTACGTTGCCTCTTGGACTTAAACGTCAGACCGCCTGAGTGGGGGAATCGAACCCACGACCTTCGTTCTAAACCAAAGGTGAGGTCCTGCCGCTGACATGACCGGTAGTATCTCGCTGGGTTTGATTCCCCGCTCAGGCAGTCTGACATTTAAGTCCAAAAGGCAACGTAAATAGGTTTGCAAATCTGTTTATTTAACTCTTGTTGAGCCGT
>JAHWFP010111880.1:0-12023 GCA_023313725.1 Lithobius niger
TAGAGGAAATGAGTCTACGGTGTTCTTTTCCTTTCCCGTCTAGAGTGGTTTAATTTGATTTAGTGCGTAGGCTTAACGGTTCTGTTCGTACAGGAAGCGGTCTACTCATCCTAAAATGTTGTGAGCGTTTGGCTAGTGATTCTACGGGGCTAAAACTCTATTTCCGTGTTAGATAACTTTTTTTCCGGTGTATTCACGGGTTTGTATGGTTAGGCTCACGTCTGAGATCGAAATGGTGATGGGGTACTTCGTGCAGGCACGTTTGTTCGTTCCAGCTATTTCGAGATGGAGCGCAGAAAAAAAATATGAAAAAAAAAGAGCCTGGAAAAAAATATCCCCGAAGGAAAAATTGCCGGAGGAAACAAAAAAATATGGGAAAAAAATTGTCTTGTTGTTAATATTGGTTAGGTTTGGTCAGTCGACTTGGATCACATTTCATCTGGTTTGGAACCAGTTTCATTTTTCCGCGATTTTCTTCACTGTATTCACCAAAATAAAATTAAATAAATAAATGGGTAGGAAAAGAATTACTTTTCGAATTGAGAGCCCTGAAAATACACGTATGCTCTTGTCGAGGGGACGCCAAACACCCTAGTCAATTTCTAGCAAAATTGTTCCTCCCCATACCGAGATAACCTCAGCCTCTGGAGTGGTCGTCGATCCTACCACCCAAACGCAGCCTACTGCAATGCACAGCCTTAAGGCGGCCGCGTAATCGGCTGCACACACCACTCCCGATTTACAGGAGACCCCCAAAGTCAACCATCTGTTAAAAATTATGTATCTGTCAAAATCAACATTCTTTCAGTGGCTTTCTAGCTTTCAAAATGTTAGCCTGGAAGCTGGTAATGAAATCGACAATTCTTCAGATTTTTTTTTCAATTTTGGTATGGAGCGTTCTTGCCGCCCCCCCCCCCCCCCACCACCTCTTCCAACAAAAAAATGCTGAATCTGTGGGTTTTTAGTGATCCGATCTGATGCCGATGAAGGGCAAACCGATCTAAACCGATGCCGATGTCAATAGTGATACTGTAACGTGCAAAATTACACTTGCACATTAACCGAATGTAGTTGGTTTCGAATTTACTTCAATTTAGCTCCGGCCAGAGAAATGAACTCGGAGATGGAAACTTTTGTCAAAATGCCTGTGCAATAAGGATGTCGAGTGGTCTGATCGCGTTTGGAGCTGTCAGGCAGGTTCTGACTCGGTCTGAATGAGTAACAAGTATGTGGATCCATTTCCGCTTTAACGGAAGAATGTTTGCTTCTAATGTCTTCGTTTATATTCGCATTCGTCACTCACCATATTTTATCATTACGCTCCCAAACTTGGAGAACTCGCCTTCCTTTCCGATGGGTGTAAAGGCAACACACTCGCAAGAATTCTCCTAAATCTGTCACATCACTTCCGGTGGCGCGTAGGGAGGGGCTATTATTCAAGCCTCCCCGTCTGTCGTCGTCTTTTACACCCCGCGGTTCCGTATTTACCCTGTTTTCTGTTCGTGCTGACTGGGGGCTTTGACTTGCGTCACGGCATGGGGAGGGTGTTTAAACGCTAAGTAGGAAGGGTTTACGACGATGTCCCGAATTCTGATGGCGTTTTTCGTCCAACGGCCTGGATTCTGTCTCCGGAGCGTACTCAGTCTGCTTATCTTCCGAACGTAGTCTACCACAGCCGTAGCAGCCATATCCTTCCGTTTTCGTGGACTAGCGTTTTTGAGGGCGACAATAAAGGAGGAGATATGAGTGGTAGTTCCGGCAGCATTACGCTGAGAACCAGTCCGAAGTGCAATTGGATCTCGCGGCCTCTTGACTTGGACGTTAAAAGTGATCTGTCGTATTGGCGTCCGGTGTACGTGCGTCAGCGTCAGGAAGACTGAACAACCCGTGTTTTAACTTCCGTGAAACGATGCACTGCACCGGATCTTGAGAATCGGCAGAATGGCGATGGCAGGTCGAAACTGACGTTGAAACGGGTGATAACAACGATCGCGTCGGATTGTCTTTGTATATGCGGATGGTAATTTAGGGTTCAGGTTTACTTACATGACGGTCAGTTAACGAATGCTCGCTCGACTTAACAAAAGATCCTCCTCCCTGATCTGAATGGGATGGAGGTGAAATTTATGAGAATTTGGGAGGGGCATGACGTCACTGAAATTGGGAGGATTAGGGAAAAGATAAAGTGGGGGGGAGGGGAGGGGGATAAATATCTTTATTTAATATTTACGAAAATTTTGATGGATGCTTCTTGGTGAGCTGGGCGATTGGAATATGGGCACAAGATAATGTTTTCCTAGGGCTCGAGCAGTACAAGCGGTTGGCAAGTCATGGCCCTTACATTATTTACATTGGAATAACAGTGTTGACAATTGCTGCTGATATTGTTTGACAATTATGTTATCCTTGGAGGGAAAGCCCATTGTTGCGACACATCTTGGACACACAAGGCTGACTGAGGTAGCGATGTTGTGTCTGAGTTTTAACAATAATATTCAGAGGCCAAAACGGGTCGCTATACTGAAAATGAAGCCCGAAAAACGAGACAGGCTTTCGACCCTGTATACCGCTGGCGTGGATAGCTCGAGTTTCGATCAGCGGCGATCAGTTTTCCTTTCATTAAGTTTTCTTAAGGATCCAGAACTCTTTCTAGCGAGATGTAAGGAGGCGATAAGTCCCAAAGTGTCGCTGCATGTGGTGATCTAATTTTAGCATAAACGCCACGGATTATGGAAGTGCCAAGTTATTGACGTCAACGAGAAACCCTAGACTATAATTTGGGATGTTTGACGTCACGATCACCAACCCATAAATGACTAATTATGTTGTTATAGGGTGCGGGAGTCACTCGCATTGCCCATTTCTTTGAGAAATACTACCATACCAGGATATTGATTTTAAAAGGACTTGCCTCTTCCTATTTTTGGCACGAGTGTTCAGCCAGCGCTTACACGGTTTTGATTGAATGTCATAAAACCGTGTCACAAGAGTAAAACCAGCATTCAGTATACTGGACGGAAGCACCTTTAAAAACTACCCGATTAAATCAGCGATATTAATCGGATGATTTTTTTTTAATGCAAGATGAGTGTAATTTCAATCACGACTAAAATTACCGAATTGGGTTAAGTAGAAATCCTGGTAGCGTCGGATTAAGGACACCCGCGCACATGGCGACCAAACCGCGCGGCCAGGTCGCTGCGGCCGACGATATAGCGACGCGCACTTGGCCGCGGCGGCCACTGGGATCTCGAGCGGCGTGCAGGTGACCACAGGGCGACCATACTTGCTCCGTGTCCATTTTTCACCACGTGATCGAGAATTATCATTGAAAAAACGGACGTGGCCGCGCGACCCGTCGCCGTGCTTTTTGGCCGCGACGACCACTGGCTGCCCAGTGCGCGGGCGCCCTAAACCTTTTCCACCTTGGAGAAAAGCTCCAAGCCGGGCCTGAACTACATAATAAACTCCAGGATAACGGATTACGAATAACGTTAGCTATTTTTAATGTAGGATTTTCGCTGTTGTGCTACTTGCTGTGTTTCAATTTGGAGTTCACTGTGTACTTGTCTGTAAACGTCAGTTTTAGGGTCAGTGTTTGAAACAATGGCACTCACAATAATACAAGAATGCAGCCCTAAAAATTATGATTTTGGAGGCAAGTTTTTACACCGCACCACAACGGGGCGAGGGATAATCGTCTAACTGGAAAATCGCATAATTGGAAGAACGTATAACGGAAAACAGTATAACGGAAAGTCGTCTAACAGGAATTTCCTATAATGGAAAATCGTCTAACTGGAAATTCTTATACTGGAAACTCGTCTAACAAGAAATTCGTATAATGGAAAATCGCCTAATATCCCTGCCTCGCTCGGGGGCGAGGGATAATCGTCTAACTGGAAAATCGCATAATTGGAAGAACATATAACGGAAAACAGTATAACGGAATATCATCTAACAGGAAATTCGTATATAATGGAAAATCGTCTAATATCCCTGCCTCGCTCGCTGCGGCTATACATATAACATCAGAAACAGCAGTTAGACGTTAATCCAGTTAGACCTTTATCCATTATACAATTATCCATTATACGATATTCCGTTTAGATACTTTTCCAGATTTTTTATTTAGGCAGATATTAGACAATTATCCCATTAAACGATTTTCGTCCGACGCCCCACCACAACCTTAGCCAAGTACAGCAAGAATAAAGGGCCTTTTAGTAGCTATAACTTATGAATTTATTGGCAAATGTTAGAAACAATAGTGGACAAAAAGACTGATTTAAGACTGCAGTGCCAATATTAGATAAGCGTTAATTTCAGTGGTATAAGTGTGCGAGTAGTTAGTAACTAGGCTTCTGTGTAGAAGCCGTGGAGCTATGCATTCACTACAGTAATCGCTTCTCCATTATCTCTACGTAGGTCGATTCATTTAGTGCAGGTACTGGATAGCGCAACTTTCTCTGCGTCAGAGAAACCTCGCGTGCTGCAACAATGGCTATTAGTGACGTAGTCCTAACGATGATTGACTAATAATAAATAACCTGTGAGAAACACGCAGGGTCAAGGTTGCGTGGTATCAAGTTCGCAACCTGGCTGGCTTGGCGAACATCCCAACGTGCGAAATGGGTCAGAAATATGGCAGACATAGCAGGAAGAAGTCAAAGCCCGATACGGACGACCTAGGGGGAAGAGGAAAACTGTGGTCTGTGGTTCGGCTGGTTGCCATAGAAACAATCCAATCACCATCGGTCACGGTTAAGGCCGGCACGCGCATTCGCGTGTTTCGAATGTCACCGCGATAATTCTGCCCATTTCTCTGGAGGGGCCCTAACCGTGAAAAAGCGATTGTCGCACTTAATAACAAACCAAGCATGCGACAATTTGCCAGCACTAAATTATCGGATAACGCCGTGATCAACAATGAGGTAATGGAAAGAATTGTCGTGTTGCATTAAAATGGGTTTAAGAACTTGGAAAGGAAAGGAAAATTAACTCGCCTGTTTTGAGAATAATTATTATGTGTAACTATGGTAGGCCTACATTTTCTTTCGCGGGGAAACAAATCCAATACATGGTCATATCTTTAGATTTGGAATGAAATAAAGGGAAATATTCGTATTAATGTCATTTTCGACTGTCGTAAACCAAGCCAGGCGTCAATGTGTACTTTCTCAGTCTCCACACGAACTGTATACTGAGAGTACACAATTTGTGCACTGGTAGTACACAAGATACGACGAGAATGTGTACTCTCGGTGCACAGACTGTGTACTGCCTGTACAAAACTTGTGTGGAGGCTGAGAAAGTACACATTCATGTGTACTATCAGTACACATCGTCTTCACAATGTACAAAGCATAAAATAAATACTAATACAGTATATAGTATACTAAGTATACCAAGTATGAAGCATACGAAGCGATGCCGTCTGCAAAGTATAATGAATGATAAAACTATGAAGTGAAAACTACACAGTCTATAGGCATAAAATTCATACTGATATTTCGGCACCATATAGCATTTAAGGGATGCCTTCTTCAGAGGCTAATGGTAAAATTATGAAGTAAATTCATGAAGGCATAAAATAAATACTAATATTTCGGTGTCAGGCATATGGAGCGATGCCTTCTTCAGAGTATAATGATAAAATCATGAAGTAAAACTATGAAGGCATAAATTAGATACTAATATTTTGGCGCCCTAAAGCATGCGTAGCGATGTCGTCTTTAGATAAAACTATGAAGGCATAAAATAAATAACTAATATTTCTCCACCATAAAGTATATTAAGCGTTGCCTTCTTTAGAGTATAATGATACAGCAACGAAGTAAAGCAAATAAAGCGTATTCCTCCACCCATACTTACAACGTGTAAAGCTGTGAATGTGAATGGAGAAATTAAAGGTTTTATTTCATTACTTCGATTCATAGTTTTATTCTGAAGAAGGCATCGCTTTGTGCACTTTATGGTGCCGAAATATTCGTATTTATTTTATGCCTTGTAGGCAGCGTGCGTTCGGTTTGTTTTTAACTGCATCGAACATTTGGCGTAAGTCACCGAGCTGAGTCCTTTCAATACATGTTACCTCAGGACTGGGGGACAACTTTTGTAGGAATTTCTAGGTTGTTTTTTTTTTATGTGCCGAAGTAGGCTCTTGCCCATCCCGGATGCTCATGTTGGGACGAGGCAATGTTTGATCCCGGGACCTCCGGCATACGTGTGTTTCTGCTGCAACCTTGTTTTTCTTTATTCAGTAGATTAGAGCTCAGTATCGCTAGTCACACACAACCTGTAGGCAGCAATTAGGGTTATAACGACTTTCTTCTAATAACCTTAAGCCGTTACTAATCCGTTAAAAGATAATCGGTCTTACTACCACAACTTTTAAAAAGTTTTCTAGGTCCAGTTCCAGCAATCAGCTTTAGACTATATTGCATTTTTACTCGTGTATAGGTCAGACCTAATCCTTTGCTCACGAAGTGGATAATAATGCTCGACATTACTGACACTTTGAATCTCAAAGGAGCTGCGTTGATGAGAGAAGAAAGGAACTTTAAACTTTATTTGGCTTAATGTCGGGAGACAAGGAATCCCACAAAGCCTACGATTTATGACCGTGTGAATTAGGTGCCGCGTTTTCGCTCTAAAGCAGCGCCGTGACGTGACGATAACGCCTTTGTGCTGTTTTGGGTTGTAAAACTTGTAGAATATTCCAACGACGAGTTGAACTGTAAGGAACCTCAAGAACTGTAAGAGGTAAGAATAAGGTGAATAAGGTGACGATCGGACTAACTTTCATGAAAAGTAACGTCACACCGTTCAGTCTTTCAGGAACATGCCCAGTCAGCGTTTCAGGGTGTTCGTGACCCCGTTCACTTCTTGCTTGGGTTGTCAAGGATGTTTCTGAGAAGTGTTGTGATAACCGTTTTTGTCGGCTAGGATTATTTACGCGAACGTACTTGACAAATGGGGAAGATCATTGTCGTCACACAGACGAATCCCAAATAAGCTGAATAAGGTATCAATCCACTCAACTATAAGAAGTAAACTTATTGAACGGCCGGTAAATAAATAAGTGTTTGCGCAGGTTTTCGTTATGACTTTGTGAACCGTAACGACGAAAGGCATGAATAGGAAGGTGAATTAAGTTGATAGCGTTAAAAGTAGTTCTTCCTAATAATTACCAGAAAAACTGGAGATCCGCCGTCGTCTAGATGGTAGTATTTAGCGGAAAACCCGCCTCAACGTGCCGATGAGTCCTGATGCTTCGGCAATGACGTCACATGAGGGATCGGGAAAATAATCGTGCGTTTAGATACAAATTTAGGTTAGGTTAGGTTGTGGGCTGTGGTGACAGTTCCGAGTTGTGCGTGAATTTAGAATAGTGCTATAATTTCGTCGATTCTATGGATGTAAAATGTGGGAATCGCTGTATCTATTTGTTTCGTAAAACAATGCTTAACCAGTAACTGCAGTGCTAAGGTGCGGGGCGTTGACATGAAAGACGTATTTAGGTACTTCGTTGTCGGCTTGTCTGTTACCGGCAAGTCTAAGACTTGCGTATAGTTTGAAAATTAACTAATTACGTGTTATGAAAATAGTGACTCCTTAAATGTATTTGTTCACTGTGTGTATTTTGTGTTTCATTTCGAAAGTTTTTATTAATTTTTATTTTACGAAAGCAAAAGTGTGAAAATAAAAGGAAAAAATGAAACTGCAGAATAATAGGCTAAGCTCAAACAGAATAATGGGAAAAAAAACAGTAAACCTATATCGAAACAGGCTTTGTATAACCAGTGTCCATATGTATCACAATTCGCACCTACTCGTGAAGAAGCGTCGCCCGCCATCTTTTCTCTCGCTCGCTTCTGAATGTGAACTTTGATCCAAGTAAACGACATATACCTAGATGGCAGGACGTTGACTTGTGGCCTGACTTGACATGTCGTATTTTGTTGGGGGGGGTTCTTGATCCGACAAAATGTCCCAATTTCATAAATCGTTTTGCCCTCAAATGAGAATGCTGCCAAGAAGATAGTGACTCGCAAAAAAAAATTCTAGGTACTTGTCAAGAATTTATTCCATAAGCCCCAACGTGCTTCCGCATTGAATGAGATGCTTCAGACGATTTGTGGTTCAGACGATTTGTGCATTTTTTTTTCTGTTGTTCTATCTTTTTGTCGATAAATTCTTGGAAAATGTCAAGTTCTTTAACACCATTACTTTAAGAAATAACATTATCTTTTCTAAGTTAATAACTAAAATTTCTACGCTTAAATAAAAATAAAATTGGGTTTCCCACCGCCCAAAAATTAAGGAGGGAGAAGGGTTCTTCAGCGTAACGTTTTCAGTCTAAAGTCCGTAACCACTAAAAAGTTTACAGTACGTACCGTACACTAAAATTGCCATAGTTCGTTGTTGGACGAAAAAGAACGAATGATGCTTATCGCATTTTTACAAAGATTTCCATTTTGGAGAAATTTTTTACCAGCAGAGGGCGCCACAGGTAAAATTCAAAATTCACATTTATAAAATAATTATGTGTATTTTACTTGTCCGTCAAAGGTAGGCCTGCACTAGTTCTGTAACTCATAAAAATAAGATAAAATAATAAATAAATAAATTAAATAACTAGTGGCAGGTGGTTTCGAATTTAGATCTGGCGTGTCTCCTGGTGGTAGAGAAATGAGCCCAAACTTGAATCTTTACTACAATTTCGTGTGCATCATGTCGTGCGTTTGCACATAACCATAACCATCTAAAACGCCCAAGAATTAAGATATTCAAAACAGCGGCGCATCCGGGGTGGGCAGGGTAGAGGGGGAGGCAAGGGACAAAGGACAAAATTATGCTTTATTTCAGATGAAACATTTCTGAAAATTGGCTTTTCTGACGTTTCAAAGGTGCTAAAATTATTACAAGTAAGTTGTTTAACTTGGCTCCATCTCTCCGTCCTAGCTGATTCCCCCATTTTTAATTACTTCCATCCCCCCCCCCCCCCTCCATAACATTCCATCCTGTGCCACTGGTACAAGAGGTACTCTACACCTACGTTCTAGCCTATTAATGGTCATTAACCATCAACGAATGATTAAACTGTGACAGCCTGGCCCCACGAGATAAACCAGGGGCAGGCCATCACTGCAGAAGCAACCCATAAGGCGGCTTCGCCGTAAAGCATGGGCAGTAAGTGCCCAAATGCGGGCGTTATTGCGCAATCGCGAAACACCTGTTCTCAATGTCTTCCCTATTGATTGCTATAGAAGCAGAGGAAGAGAGGTATTGGGACAGATGTTCCACGCCCATAATTATTAGCGTGTGGATGAAGCCTAGACAGGGAAGCAGAATGATGCGGCAAAAGACGTAACATCGAGATCGGAAGACGTCGCGGAAAGGAGTCCAAAAATGACATCAGGAAATCGACCAAGTCTGGTACGCAGATTCTCAGGCATAGTGGATGGCGAGATTGGGAGCAAACTCGGTAAGGCCTAAGACTCTAATCTGTGTCGTGTCAGACATTCTCAACCGCATCCATCGTACAAATGTATCATTCATACGTCCAAGATTATTAACACTGGCGATAGCCAGTGTTAGTAAGGGTCGACCTAGGATCTCTGTGTTAAACTTTCAACTTTGAGAGCTTATAACTCCGTCAAAATTAAAAAATTTTAAACCAAATTCGGAATCTAACCTTGACTAGTCAAGGCCTATCTACAGTTCAAAAGTTGTGAAATTCAGTCCAGCCAAACCCGAGATACAGAGAGGGGCCAAATAGACAACTTCTTGTTCTGCTTCTTGTTGTTGTTCTGGGGATACTTTCGTCTGTCCTCTCTACAGGTCAAACTATTTGTCCTGTAAAGCTGGTTCTTAGTTCATTTTACAGGTATTGCTCCGTAGATGTGCCCTTTCCATAAGGCCTTTTCTAATTGGTCAAGTGGTTCAGGGATTACGGAGCTCTAAACAACCAGATTGATTGTTTTACATTGTTTTAAACATTGTTATTATGCAACAATGCCATTTAGCAAACGCCAGCTGCAAGACATAGACTGAAGATTAAAGGATTTGTTTCTATTGTTAACACTTGCGATAGCCAGGTTAGTAAGGGCCGTAGCAATTTACCAAGCTTAAAGGCGGCGCAACAAAACAAACAAATAATTAATTATAAAGGTGTCACACATACCCCACCCCTCATCCACCGCCACACATATTTATTACAATTCTCAAAGTAACACGGATTACTAAACAAAAACGTATCGTTAAAAGTTAAAAGTAAGGGTCTAAAAGTCAAAACCTGTAAGGAACACGGACAAGCTTTGACTGTAAGGGTCTAGGTGTCAAATTTGGCCAATAAGACACTGCTAAGCATTAGACCCTTACTACCCGGTGATCATGTTAATGACTTAGTAAGGAAAATTGGAAATTAGCTAACAGCGAAAATCATACACTGGAAGTTACGTAGTTCAGTAAGCCACCTTTATGCACTTACGTTAAATCGGAGTGGCATGACCCGGATTCGAACCAGCTATCCAGTTCGCCCCCACATCACTTGCATAGCACCTTAATCTCTCCGTTGCACTTCGATGAAACGTAAGTGCATAAAGGTGGCTTACTGAACTCCGCTTACGCTTGTAGCAGGTTGTCTTGCTTGGAATCGCTGCCATGTTACCAAACCGAAAAAAATGTCAACCTAAAGCAAAGTAGGAAACCCACACCCCCATTATCATTGGATCATCTAATGGGTCTTTATAGGACGATCTCGGACAGCTGTTCTCAAAAACCGGGTAGTAAGGTCTAATGCTTAGCAGTGTCTTACTGGCCAAATTTGACACCTAGACCCTTACAGTCAAAGCTTGTCCGTGTTCCTTACAGGTTTTGACTTTTAGACCCTTACTTTTAACTTTTAACGATACGTTTTTGTTTAGTATACTGTTTAGCTCAGGGCTGGCAAAGCTAGCTGCCCGATAGTTGATATAACAGGGGACTCCGGAAAAGTCACCACTTGACTAGTATGAGAACCCGTCACACTCCTTCAGAAGCTATGATGTGAGATCTAATATGTCCTCCTCTGGATGTTCTCTGAGTGCCGTGCCATGATCGGAGGTTTTACGTTCGAATCCCCGATGTTGCTTCGAACATGTCTAGTACGATTCTAAATTGGGATGAAAGTTCGTTTACACCAGCACCAAGTTTTAAGAAAATTATTCCCACTTTCTCGGCCAGATGCCCAACGTTGTTTTTCTCCCACCCATGTTATCTCCCCTCTCCCCAAGCCCAAGCCCTCTCTCTCCCCATTGCCAAAGGTAGCACTTTAGCAATCCGTGGAAGAGTGGCACCCCGTCTGTCTCTTCTGGGGAGCTTAGCTACTAATTTCGCCGCCGGAATTTCTGCCCCTTGTACTAAGCGGCGCCACTTTACTGTCAGTCTTGTCGTCTTAACACTCGCTTTCTGTTTTGGCAAGGATTTTTCTCAATCCTCTCCCTGTCGTTTCGTGCGTCTCAAGTACCTGCGACAGCTTGCTTGAATACCTTGCTAATGATAGCGTCGCGTGGAAAATGAGTAGATGTTCCGCCGTTTGAAAGTTAGGCGTAGAATGAAAAAATATTTTTCCTTTTTTTGTATAGTTAGTTTGACTTTTTTTTGTTGTTTTTGCTTTCCTGGAACTACGGAAACGTGTCATGGCGTCGTTTGGATCACATAATGGTGTCAGGTTGGGCCTAGCACTGACTTCTGACGTTTGGCGCGTGCCCGTCAAAAGTTGGCAACACATTTAATATTAACTTAACGTAAGGAACTTAGCTTTTTCGCAACTACCAAGAACACAGGGAATGTTGGGAGTTTCAAGACTCTGTTCCAACTAATGACGGTACTGTAGCTCTCAACACAAGGTGAAGAAAGTAAGCCTCCTCGCCTTTCAGGTCGCCTGCTGACCCCTAGTGACAGTCGCGCCGCTTCTCCAATCTTTTAAGCTGGGGATTTTGATTTTTCTACATTATTAAGGACAGTCAATGGGTTGG
>JAHWFP010111880.1:12123-26467 GCA_023313725.1 Lithobius niger
CCCCCCCCCCCCCCCCCCCCCCCCCCCCCCCCCCCCCCAGAATTCTAGATCCAGAAAAGAAGAGACATTAGGTAAGAAATGTCTCTGCTTTTCATTATACCAAAATGTCTTTTGTTGTTAGAAGGGGAGGGCAATATTTTTCAGAATAGTCTGGGGAGGGTTAATTTTTTTTAAGTCTACAAGGGCGGATCAACATAAAATGCTCTGAAAATATTTTAGCCCCCCCCCCCCCCGCCGCCCCGTCCATAAATATTGACTGGTCCCTTACCTTACAATTTATTTTACGTAGTTTGAATATTTATGTATTTACGATATGTTTTGCAAGAAAGGTATTAATTGAAAGTAAAAAAAAAATTAATGTTAAGCGCTATTTTTATAATGAATTTCGAAAACGTGGACTTTCAGTTTACTCAGCACGTACTGAATTCTGACGAAATGCTTTCCTTGTGATGTTTACTTAGCTTGCGAAAGTAAATAATGTACGGTTGCAATTTTCATATACGAAATTTCCACCCAAGTTTTCAAATGAATGAAATTCTAAATTCAAAATACATTTATTTTATATTTTTTTTTGCTTTCAATGTTCAACATGAGGCAAAATTTAGCAAACTCTCTAGCACAAGGTCACAATGTGAAAATGCTGTAGCGAGTTCATTTTGAGACATCACGCAGTAGCAGGGGCATGGGCAATGGCATGTCTTCTTTTTCTGCTATTGTACCAACTTCGGAATTATAACTGCTTCCTCCAAATTAATCGAACTCGTAGGCAATATAAAAAAAAGAAATAGCTGTACTTCATGGCTCAGGTTGTAAAATACGTTGGTATAGTAGAGTGCATCTGATATTTAAAAGGACAATTTGAAATGAGTGAATCACCTCACGAAATCAGTTAGTCTCTCACTCCTCTTTACGTGCCTCTACTAGCAGTCAACGTTTAAGGGCACCACTGAACAAGGGGGGTGGGGGAGGGGGCATCCCATGAGTAATAAAACTTATATTTACAACATAACCAAGACTATAGCTAGCAGGCCATTCGAGGACGTTTTTGCAGTAGAAGATGAGACATGCAGGCCGTTTGACTCTCCGTGCCAATAATTGGAATGTTTGACTTTTACACTAGTCTACACAAGCTTGTTGCGAAAACTTTTTTTTTTGTCATTCTTCCATTAGTCCATGACCTTTGTGTCATGCAACCCAAGCCCATCCCTCAAACAGTCGACATTTGAGTCATTTGGTCAGCCAGAATGAATCGTTATCATCTTTAGGTATTTCATCGGTTTGGTTTTTCGTATTCCATCATGCGAGATAAGAACTTTTCTTCGGAGAGGTCATTTCCCCCCACTCTTACTTTCACTTCTGGTGTGCGACGGAACAAGAATTCAAGTCCCTTCCCCCTCATTCCGTTTTCATTCCGGTGTTCCTCCAGGCACTGTTCTAGGTCCACTTCTGTTTTTGACAACTCGGCGCGGTCACTGGTCGCATGCGCAGAACGAGTGCCACCGCAGCACATGCCCTGTTGTCAAGATGGAGTCTGATAGAAGTTCATAGCTAGAGTAACCGCCCTTACCTGCGAGTGATTTACGCATGTCATCGTTATCGTTACTAACCCAGTGCCTCACGCCGGCCCCAGCCAGACAAATGGCTGCATTCTTAGTCGACAGATGCGTCTGAGGTTCTGATAGACCTGCGGCCAGTGTCACAGGACGATTTACGTGGGAGTTTAGCGAAGAGGAACTTTTCCACACACAATTCTTTTTCTTCTGGGTATTTTTTTTAGCTCGAGACGTAGCTCATCTATTAGCCTCAGCCTTTTCCCCCTCTCTCTCCTTTCTTTAATTGTATTTTAATAAATTTTTTTGCTACCCCTGATTCGAAAATTTATTACCTACATCTCTTGATGTATGGCATCCGGTGTAAATTATAAATTAATGCCAATGAACGCTTTTGTGTTCCCGGACTTAAAGGCCCGGGCTTGCTTGCTCTTTTTCTTTAGCATTTGGCTTTAATACTTGACATTCTTAAAGGCGTTACATTTATTGTCGGGTCACGCAGCATTATTGTTCGGTAGGCCATTCGGAATTCTTGCGTTTTTGTTCAGGGTGTTGTTATTGTTTTTAAGATGCTGCATTTTTATTTTTTTTTACCGACGTCTAATATTTTTTTTTCTGTGCGTTGGCTCGCGCTATTAGTGCTGCAGAACTCCCAACAGTGAATTCAGGGTTAGAAATTAATTAAGAGGGGGCCGAAGGTAAACAAGTTGGCTATTTCGTTAGGCTAATGGATGATTAATTAATTCCGCTATCTCACGGAATGCTTCCTTGCTGCTCGCATAGATAAAAAGAACGGAATGAAAATTGCTATTAAAACTACTTAATTAAACTCAGGGAACAAATCAATAATGGCAGGCTACTATTATGGTGGTCCTAGCTGTAACATTCCGAAAAGCTCTATTAGTTATTTTGATTCCTGAGATAGCTGCTTTCAAGTTTAGAAACACGGTAAGCGCAGTAATTACAGTAGTGATCGTTTAACTCCACGGCTTCTCAGTGAATGCTAAAGCAGGTCTGAACTACAATGCCGGCCGGATCTTGGGTGAAAAATAGCGTACGCGACTGTGTTGGACAATATGGCCGCCGAAAACGCCATTGGTGCGATTGATTTGTTCTGTTGCCGCTTTCTGTCAGCCGATGGCGATACTGCATGACAGTACAAAAATGCAAACGTTCCTTCCCTTGCAACGCTTTCTGGATACGCGAACGTGTCTGTTTTTTTTTTTTTTTTTTTCAAGCGCGAAGAAATAGCTTGACTGTGGTTGAGTGATAACTTTAAAAACTTTTTAAAAATACATTTTAGATGATACAAATTTGTCACCCAAATCTGTCACGCAAAAATTAAAATTATTATTTTAAAAACCGCCACTATCTGCCAATAGATGTCGCGACTCACCGTACAAAGATACGATTAGCTTGGCCAATTCCCAACTCGCAGAAATGGGCCAGTCGTGGCGGCCATTTTGTCTACCAAGTTAAAAATAGAAGAAAGGATTTATACGCTAATAGACCGCTAGAAAAAAATTGTAGGATTCTTAGCTAAAATATTACAAAGTGTAATGGCAATAGTGAACCCAGCCTGTCAAATTTTCCCAAGTGATCACGCATGCGCAGAGGTTCACGAGGAACACGAACGGACGTTATCTTTGCGGTTTTAATCAAGAACCACGCTAGTGGTCCACCCACCAAGTTTATGTTTTCAGACATCATTGTTAAAAGACATTATTTAATCTGTCTGTCATTGTTACATATGAGGCCACTGACTATGGTAGTTTATATGAAAGCCACGGATGGATGGTTTTCGCGAATTTGACGATTCAATGATGAGGGTAAATAAATATGCTGTGAATCAGCCTAAAGTTAGTTGAAATAGGCAGTCTTTGCGCCCTAACCACCATTAGCTGATTTTTAATAAATACGTCTAATAGTATCAAAGATCAGGTTTATCATTTAACCTTTGATCTAATAGTCAGTGGGATTAGGTTAGCGGTTGTTCGTTGGCAGGGGTGATATCACCACTTTCTAAGGGGAACACTTTTCATTTAGTGTATGGGTTAGGCTTGGTACACCATGCAGACAACTTGGTGGCAGCCATTTTTATTCTGATAAGACTTGTGTTGTTGGTGATCATGTGGTCTATGCTTTAAAATTAGGCCACAAAACAGTGTTCTCCTTAGAAAGTATAGTGATATCACCCTCGCCAACGAATATACACACGTGTCAGTTGCATTTATTTATTTATTTATTTTTTCACAGTTCTATTTCGCCAAAAAACGATAAACTCTGTGCCATGCTTTACAAAGATCTTTCAATTCGTGCCGCATTTTCAACGAGTAATACTTGGCATGGTCGTAAAACTGAGCAAACGCAAAACGCGTACGTGACAAATTTATTTAAAAGACGTCGGGTTATAAAAACTGATTAAACAACACGTTTCGCCCATAATTATAATTGTAACACACTCCATAACGCGTTACATAACCCTCGTCAATGGAAGTCTAAAAACACCTACAAAAAAACACTCTATCATAAAACACAATATGTGGCTGGAAGAAAGGTTGGGAGGGGGGGGGGGGGGAGCAATTCGAAATGCAGAACGTAAAAATTCACGGTCGGATCCACCAATTAGCGCAAGTGGGCTGTAAACGTCAATGTAAATGATAAAAGACTACGAATGTCGGAGGGTAGACGGAGTTTATAAACCCCCACGTATAACCTTCCTGTTGGGGTAGAACCCTCCTCCACTTTTAAGTCAGCGTAGCAGCGCCAAATCTAACACCCACACGTTGAGATGCTCGGGTAATGGGGATGAGACACGAGAGGGGAGGGGTGGGGCGGGGTAGAAGGGTCAAAAACCCAAGTGAGGGTGCCTGTTGTCGTAAATTTTCTTTTTATTTTTTCATTTGAAGTATGGAAAATTAAATTATTCTATTGTTTTCCGAGAAACGAGGCACACACGCGAAATTGTGAATTTAAAATGGTAATTTAGATCTAGAGTTGGGTGATAAATTTTTAAGGAACTTGAATGATTTACGCGTTGTCATTTTTGTGTTTGCGGGTAGCAGAGAATAGCAAATGGCAGCCCAAGTTTTATTTTAGAATTGTAGGCGAACGCGAACAACGATGGTCTGAAAATAAGCTAGCTCCTCATCTTCACTGGCGGCAACGCTCCACTCGCTGTTGTTTAAGATGAATATTTTATACGATATTTTTTTTTTCACTTGGATTGCGTGTTGTTGATAGTTTTTGCTTTCGTGTCTTAGCTGTGATAATTGGACAGCTTGCTTTCAGATAATGGGCAACAGAAATAGGTTCGCATCCATCATATTCTTTAACGTTATTTAAATTAAAGGGCAATTACATCCATATTGACATGCATGCTTTACTTTTGGATCACTTGCACAATAACTAAACACAAGAACTGCGGTAAGAATACGTTACGTACGTCCGATACAACAATTTAATTATTGCATCACCAACACACGACACGGAGACCGCCATTGTTTTGCTGGAACGTGGAGAAATTAATGCCGACAGATGTCACTTTTCGATTTCGACTCGCAGCCGATTGAGGTAGCTCTATTGGCTGTGAGAGCTCCAGCGTCCGACGCCCTTAGCTGGCCACTACAACTGTCGGCCAGCTAAGGCCGTCAGACGTTCGAGCTCTCAAAGCCAATAGAGCTATCTCAGTCGACTGCGAGTTGAAATCGAAGAGTGACTTCAGTCGGCATTAATTTCTGCACGTTCCAGCAAAACAATGGCGGCCTCCATGTCGTGTTTTGGTGATGCAATAATTAAATTGTTGTATCGGGCGTACGTAACGTATTCTTACCGCAATTCTAGTGTTTAGTTAATTATTGTGTAAATGATCCAGAAGTAAAGCATGCATGTCAAAATAGATGTATTTGCCCTTTAAAATAATGGAAACAACGTGTGAGGTGACGAGTGGCAATGACTAGCTCCAAGTTTTCAGTGACTTCGTTTAACCAATTAAGTCGAAATGTATGGCAGTTCGTGGTCATAGTATCAGTTCTTTAAGGTGAGGTTCTAGCTCCAGTCAGCGGATGTCTTCTTTCTTTCTTTCTTTCCTGATGAGTGCTTATTGTATTATCGTAAAGCAGGCATGGCACCTTTTACGATGCCTGCTTTATTATTTTTTTTACTTAAGTTCACTTTAAAAAAAAAATGAGTTGTGCAAGGTTTTCTAAAATTTCTTTAACCTTGGCTATAGTCTTTTCTTCATCTATCGTCAAAAAAAAATACACTCCCCTTTCACTCTACCGCGCAAGTAAACAAAAAAGGGAAAAAATCCTAAATCAGGCCAAGATTATACATAAATTTCCACTCTGCAATTTTGCAGCTGAATATGTTTAACTTTCTTTTTTTTTCTTTCAATGAATGAAAGTCCTTCGTCCCTCCTAGATTTTATGATGAAGAGCACTTCTTTTTACGTTTGTAGTGAGGAACGGGGGTGAAGGTGCGGTGGGGGGAGGGGATACAAGGCGTGTGCTTGCCTTGTAAGAGGCCAGGGGCACCCGGTTTTGGTTGTATAGGCCCACAGTGGCTATGCCTCCTCTCTCCAACTAATGAAGGTGGTTATTTGTCGGATTCGGGTGGGGCTCTTGCCTTGTCAACTTGCATGGATGGTTTTTCGAACCAAATTTAATAGGGGTTGGATTTTGAATTATTAATCGAATCATTAGTTTTGTTGGGAGTCTATAGCCATGAGCACCCGCCTCTGAGAGTTCTGCCCTCAAGCGCTTTGTGCATCAGTGTACCTCGGGAAATAAGGGCGTCGGTTTCGTAGTAGGTATTAAGAGCATTCCTGTTAGGGATGGGGGACGGTTTCATTTTTTTGACTTCGGTTCCGGTTCCGGTTTCGGTTTTTCATGCGCACAAAACCTCGGTTTCGGTATCGGTTATTGCCGTCCTTCTTCCACCTGAGTTTTCTAGGTTTTTTTTTTTTTTTGTAACAGTAGTATTACTAGATTCCAACTCGTTCCTGATTTCACTTTCAGCAGCGTCATTGACCGTGGGCCTGGCTGGCTGTGACGTCATTTTCCTCTACTATTTTCTTTTTTTTTATGACTAAGAGCTTTGCTGTTTTTGTACGTAGAAAACGAAAATTACTTAAAAATTAAAAACAACAAATCAATCTTTGAATTTACGAACACCGTATACGAAAACCAACACAAAATCCGAATCGGTTTCGGTTTCGGTTACCGACCCATCCCTAATTCTTATGGTGTTAGTCAGACGTAATTTTCAATCCAGTTGAAATTGTGTGTATCTGTAATCTGTATCCAACATTTTTTTCTCCAAAAATCCGGTTTTTTAATCTCAAAATACTATAATTATCAGGGCTGCATCTTTAACTTGGTTGTTATCAGTGATTTAAAAATACGAACAACGCGATACATATTGTAATGTTATTATGTTGTGTGCTTCGGGTTTGAGGAAAAACGATTGTCTTACATCTTGTGGACTTTTTATGTTTGCCAGGGATGTGTTGGTGTATTTTCGTAATTCCTAATCAGTAACTCAATAAACACAATAAAAGATTATATTATTATTTACTGTGATTTCTGCGACTCCCTTTTGCTTAAAGGAACCGAGTTTACACTCTGAAAAAATATGTTGCCAAAAACGTGCAAGATTCTTTTAGGATAATTGCCTGTCGATGCAAATTAAGCTTACAACGCCGTCTTATGGACTGTAATTGTTTCAGCAAATAAATTGTTTCCATCCCTTCGTTAAACTTCATTGCCACGTACATTGCCATAAATCTCACATATTGTTTCTGTGATTAAGACTGACCAAGAAGACCAACAGTTGTGTTAAATAAAGGTAAATTTCCAAAATTATTCTTAACATTTCTCCATTAGGTCTTTTCCTCCAGCATGCCTAATGTTTCCTATTGTGCAGGTTACATTATTATTTATTTATTTATTTAATTGCAGGGTGTCCCCAATAAACTGACGACCCAACATTTTATAAGTCCAACTTTTCTAGTTAGCACCCATCAGAACCAGGAGAGGACAGAAATCTTCCCGTCTCATTCGATCTGATTTCTGTCCGCTCTTGGTTTTGAGGGGTGCTAACTAGAAAAGTTGGACTTAGAAAATGTTGGGGTCATCAGTTTTTTGTGGACCACCCTGTATTTTTAGCAATATTTCGTTGGCCCAGCTATAGGAATATCAGATCATACCATCCTTTAAATGCCAACCAAAAAAAAAATCATAATAAATAACAACTGACTTCAAAAAGAAAATATGCCAATTGGTTGGCCTGCTCTTTGTAAATATGCAATCCATTCGTATGTTCCGTTTTTGGCTCGTGCTTATTAGACTCCGGTTAGTAGTGCATGCTGGTTTTTATTTTTGCTTTTCTTCTTTTTTTTTTTTGTATTATGAATAGCAAAGCAAAAGCTTAGTGTTTTAGTGGGCGGTGCTCAAGGGCATGTCTGTTGGAGTTGATTGCTAAGGTTGGGCTGCAGCCAAAGGGCCCCGACGAAGTCCATCTAGGCCCTAGGGCCAAACCGTTTAGAAAGGAACTAACGGACAAACGCTGAAAAGTCTTCTGTTTTTTTTTTTTATCGTGTGTTGTCGTAATGTAATTGTTGTCATCATGCTAATGACGGTAAGAGTGATGATGTTACAACTTTGATGAGGATTCCATATTTAGTGCGAAGCCGTTTGTTTGGGTTGGCCGTGAATGACAACTAGGTTGTCGACGTAGTACTGGCTTCTTGCCACTATCTGAAATATAACATGTTCATACATTTACTTGAGATCATGTAGTCTCCGAGCGAGGATTTCTGAACGGTGACTGGTGGTTGAAATGTTGCTATTAGAATGGACAGTTCGTCGGATCCTTGAAAGCCTGGAAATGCCCCGGAATATAAAACGGATTCCAGTCCTGGCAAAGTGCTTGAAAAAGAATACTCTTGGAAATTCCCGTATTCAGAAAATTGCTCTTCTATTTTCCTCTTCGTACATCATTGTTCAATTTACGTTGAAACAGGAGCTGAATAACACTAGATTAGAATTTATTTCCTAGTAAGGTTGTTAGTGAATGTCCTGCAATTATATTAGCTGCCAAGCGCATTGCTAACGTTCCTGGACGTATATTACTCACAGTTTCGGTTAATAACATATTATCATTGGTGGTCCAGGGGTTCCTTGTGGAACTAAATGATTAAATATGTGATTTATGATATTAATTCATCCAAAATTACCTACATATTACACCTTACCTCTTCCGCGCCTGTGCGGTGCCTTGGCAGTAATTGCAGCTAGAAATGCTTCTACTAATGTTGTACATACGAAGCAGTACGGGGGCTAAGCATTAATGAGAGGTAGCCGCAACAACCCCCGCTAAGGTCCCGAAATTAGGGACAAAAGACAACTCAATGAAGTCCCTCAATCAAATAAAAGGTTTTCACTTTTTACCTAACAAGGATGGATTTTTTACTGAGAATCAAGGATACCCTCACGTTGGGGCATCCTTTTTTTAATGTCTTTTCATTAGATACAATTACTTTTTAAAACATTAAACCAAAGGCAAAACCATTAAAACAAAGATGATTGGAAGATTGCAATGCTGATTTCAAGGTGTCTACGTTCAATGTGGACCGGTCATAATTGCTATTTTATTTAGACCTGTGAATGCAGGGTACGGACAAATAGTGCATGCCTTTATTTACATCTTCCATTGAAAATGTTGCTCTGCTTTAGTGTTCTTTGCTTTTTCTTTCCGATGGTGACTCAGTTTTGCGATGTTGTATAGCATATTAGCCACTTTGGAAGAATGAGAACCGTTGTTGCTTCCAGCTATACAAGGCAGGAGCAGGCGATATCTGGTGATACCAGTAGACAGCATGAACAAGCACTGTTGTTTATTTTTGTTCGTTGAAGTAAATAAAAACGACTGCATCTTTTAAGTCACCTATCACAACAAGAAACAGAGTGAGAAAGAGCTAGCGCCATGCGGGGTTGTGACGTCATCTTTCTTAAAGGCAGTTGGAGTGCTGTAATACCCTGCTGCGCAAGACTCTGGCGGCGCCGTTTTGTTTCTGAAGCTTGCGCAGGTCACACAAACCCCTGTGGAATTTGGGAAAGAAAGATGACATCACGCTGCGTGATTCAAATGGGATTTTCTCCAGCAATTGTGAGTTAAGCACACGTCGTCTGCACAAAGCAGGTGTTTTTTTTTTGGTTTTTTTTTTAAATTCCTACGGCTTAAGCACTAACATCTATACCCGTGACCCTTCCACACTAGGCTCGGGTCTGGACCCGTCCCGGGCTTTCAAAGTTCTGCTCGAAGTATGGACGCCTACTCCGACTCGACCCCGTGTTTCAGTGTGGAAAGGAGCAGAACGCGGGCCCGCGGTTTAGGGAGGGAAACGATATGACTCTTGGAGCGCTGATAGCAACAGCGTGATAAAGCAGGAGGAGGAGACGGGAGGGGAGGAAGCTAAAGCGACAGCACCCAAATGTTGTAGCGAGGGAAAATTAATTAAAGCCCGGATCCTGGTCGCGATGTCGGGGTCCAGTGTCGCAAGTGTATGCAAAGAAGGGTATCAGGTTTTCTCTTTGTGAGATCATGTTCTTGTCTGCGGGTATAAAGTCGGGGCCCAGACACCAAACGCGGTGTTTAGGGTATAGTGTAGAAACGGTACTATTGACGTCAGATGCCTCTTAACATTTATTGCAGTATCTAAACTAAAGATTAAAAAAACTGCACAGGTTGGAGGGTTTAGTTTTCTTTTAATATCATTTGTCAGCTTTTTCTCATCGTTACTATATTTAACTTTAAAAAAAACCACCGATGACCTTAAAAAACTGGCAGTTGGTCACTCCCCGATTGAACTACGCTAATAGCAGGTTTGACATGCCACCGGAAATGTTTTCTTGCCCAATCCTTTCATGCACTTAATTTATTTGAGGGAGGGAAGGGAAAGTGAGCCAGAGCGTTCTTGCTGGCTGAAAGATTTGGAGCTACCTTGATAAGCTTCCCACACGTCTGTCTGATTTCTGTCCCACCAGCACTACGGGAAACGCGTAAAGTTCAAGGTGCCTCTATCTAAGAAGACATTAACATTCCATTCCTGTTGATTCAGACACCATGAGAGAATGAATGGCGGAGGTAGACTGGCAGCTCCAGCTGGCGTCCGTTCCTTCGGCCTTGTTTTCATGGTCGAGGATTCGATACAGGCAGACAAACTGGTCATTTGAGTCTATAGAGCAGTGACATTTGCCGCCATATTGGCATCAGTATGGGTTTTGGAGGGCATAACTACAAGGTGCACTACATAGAAGTCACGGAGGGAAAAACAACGGAAGAGCGGATTTCTTAGGCTTAAAATAACGTTGTTTTCTCCAACAACAAAAATCGCGCGTTTTAGGTCTAAGAAATCACTCTGTAACAGCATCGGCTTCAGTATGACGCCCTTCTGTTTCTCTCTGCAGTGCCCCTTGCAACTAACCCATTAAGGCTCCATCATAGAGTTATATACAATAATACTACGTCGTGTCACTGCTCTATAGCGACGTTCTACAAAGAGAATAATGAATTCGAGAAAGAAGATAGCCTATTGTATGACATGTGTTGGAATCTCATAATTTCCAATTCCGCACCATCTGGAATATCACATTTACAACATCCTGACGCAGCTCTGTGCGGGTTTGAAATTTAAAAAACATAAAAACAATTTAATAAAGTGGAAAAGGACGGAGGGGGGGGGATCTCAAATGTCCCCCTTCCCCCAAGTTCTTTTGTTGTGTCCCGGTTGTCATGTCATCACTGTAGCGTTGAAGAGAGCTTGCGAAATACACCAGTCTATACAACATCGACGCCACTCCTAATTTCAAATTTATGTCCTGAGACAAGATGTGTGTGTGTGTGTTTTTTTTTTTCAAATAACAAAAGTAGAATGTTCTCTCTGTAAGGTAAGTCAGCCTGTAGCGTTTCGATAAAAGTATTCGTGTAATATAATTAATTTATGATTGTTTTATTTAAAAACTTCAGTATTGCAGTTCCCACCACGAAGCATTTCTCGTGTGTGGTGGGGGTTTTAACAAAAAAATATTATTAAATGAAAACTTACAGAGAGTTCGTCACCTTTTTTTTTTGTCTTTCCATAGACGACGAACACGAAAAAATAACACAACAACAACAACAACAACAACAACAACAAAAATTCCAATGCAAGTACAATTGTTTTTCTCAGCAGAAATTGAGAAAATAGAATTTCTCCAAAAATTACAAACCTGGATCGGTTAATAACCAGCCTTTGATATCCTTTTTTATTACTCCAATTTTGTCAAAGTCCCACAGATTAAACTCAGGTCGGCAACATAAGCTGATGAAATTCCTGTGTGAGGGTGGGGGTGGGTGGATTACGGTACGGGTGGTTTGTGGGTTGCGAGAGGTGGTGGGTGCCCCAATCAGACCCAACAAAAATCGTTCCGTGTTTCTGAAGAGAAATATGCAAAAACTCTTCGGCCGGTTTACTGCACATCCCCACTTCATATTAACATAAAATAATTACTTTAAACCAAGTTACACGTTTATCACCTTGACATCAAAATTAAAAGACAAAAATGGAGTTTAAAAAAACCAAAAACAAGTCCGTGACTTAAAGAAAATGCAACGAAGAATAACGAATGCAAATTAGCATTTCTTAAAACCCCTTCTGCGCATAAGTTTACACCCAGACTCTTACTCACTCTGCTACCATTTGACCGTTCGTTTTCTCCTTTTGGTTCTGGGTTGGGTATACAGGAGACAAGAAGGAAAACGAGTTTCTTTAAGACATTGATGGATTTGTATGGGGCTACAACTGCTTTAAGAAGAGGCCTTTATAATTAATGCTAAGATAAAGAGCACTAAGCATGTTTTAGTGCTCTTTCTCGGTTAGACTTATTGCTTGGGCCTTCATGCAAGACACTCCATTGAAAATGATGAGCATTTAATGAAAGCCAGACTCGTAGGTGAAAAGAAACGGGCAGGGTTTGGGTGTTAGCTCCAGGCTGAAATTATCTTATTCATGGTAATTTATTCTGCCCAGTTTACGGTTGTTGTTTTTTTTTTTGGCCTCTCACTTTTCTTTTTTGTTTGTGTGTTGTTCGGTTCTGCCTTCTGGCGTATCCTGCACATCCGAATGCTCATCGAGAACAAGATGTTGTGTTTCGCGAGCGTTTCTAGCACTTGAGTCTGCAAATTTTTAACTGTCTCAGAGGTGGCTTCACAGCGAAAATTTATAAAGCTTCGCCGACGGAACGTCTGGGCTAAAAAGATGCATTCTGAAACTTGCACTTGTGAATTTTTTATTTGTTTATTTTTGGCATAAATTGAGCAAACGTTCATGGCAGTTTATTTGGGGGCGCGGACTTGTATCGACACGGAGTTATGTTAACTCCGGAATTTTCTTAAATACTGACCCCTGTGTGGACCCGGAATTACAGTAACTCCGGATTCGTAATTTGCTTTCAAGGTGTCTGAAACAATCCGGAATTGTAGTAACACGGAACTACCATAAATAACATCCCTACCTTGGCTCGCTGCGGCTATACATTTAACATCAGAAACCGCAACCATATTAGACAAGAATTACGGTAATTCCGTGTTAAATACTAACCCCGAGTCCACACGGGGGTCAGTATTTAAGAAAATTCCGGAGTTGACATAACTCCGTATCGGTACAATCCTGGCGACCCGTTTATTTAGGTAAACTGCCATGCACGTTTACGCAATTCAGGCAATAAATAAACAAATAAAAAATCCACAGATAATATTTAGGCCTCATTTCCAGTGTAATTTCCAGAATGCCGTTTTAGCCCAGATGGTCCGTCGGTGAAGCTTTCTACATTTTCGCTGGGAAGCCACCTGTGAGGAGACGGTTAAAAGTTTGTAGACTGAAGTCGTAATAAATACAGAGCGAAGGAATATAACTAATACGTATTTTCAAGTAGTAATACAACAAGTGCTTAGTTTATTATCGAGTTTTCACGATCACGATTGCTCTCCGAACTGGAAAATAAACCTTGCGCTAGCCGTTTTTACAGCCTGAGAACGCAACGAGTGTTAGAGAAAAATTACCCTTAAACCAGGCTCGGGTGTATTTGATGCGAGAATATCACGTCTTCGTAGGTTCTTCAAACTTTAATTCCTCGTGACGTTATGACTGCTTGGACGACGCATTTAAAATAGTACATGACAATCAGGCTTACCAGATTTTAACAACTATCAGGGAAGCTAACGCAAAAGCTATAAAATCTGCTACACCATCGGGATCAGGAGTTCGCTTCGAAAGAGAACGATTTCGTCGAGATTTGCTACAGGTTCTGGCGCACGACCGAGTGACTTTAAACCCTTTCGATTTCTTTTGATTGCAGCGTATATTGGAACGTCTTTGGAAGGGGCTAAAGAACAAGTGCGTTGTTTTAAAAGCAATGTCTAGCTGCGGCTAAAAATTCGTAATTAGGGACGGGTCATTATTTATCACTTGGGGGGGGGGGGACATGCATTTTTTTGGCAATCTGGAGGGAGGGTCAGACATTTTTCAGGTCCCGTCAAGAGGGCGGGAAGTCACAAAAACACTGACCAAATTGGAAGAGAAAGTCATTTTTGGATCTCAAAAATGGCACTTGCACCAATCCAAACTTCTAAAAACACTCTAGCTTCTGGAGAAAGCCCCCCCCTCCCCCTCCCCCAACCAGACCCCACGTGATGTGAGTGTAAAACGTCTTGAAGCTATTAGTACCAATACTACAAGTATAGCCTTTTTTTTT
>JAHWFP010111882.1:0-37699 GCA_023313725.1 Lithobius niger
AGTAATTAAATTGTTGAATCGGAGGTACGTAACGTATTCTTACCGCAATTCTTGCGTTTAGTTATTGTGTAAGTGATCCAAAAGTCAAACATGCATGTCAAAATGGATGTAATTTCCCTTTAAGAAAAGATTTTGAGAGAAATGAGCTTTCTTGCACATACTTTATTCAGCACACATTAGGTTTAGTTGTAGTTTGAAATAGTTTAGAAATGTACTACCACAATCTAAACAAAAAGAATCAATTTGAGATGCTAGGTTACTTCGTTTCAAACTGAAATAAAAGCCTGGTCACCGGGTGACTTTTTGGGCTTGTAAAAAATGCCGAGAACCAAAACATTTTCTTTCCATGGCCTAAATGTAAATTTTATGGGTGTCTGCTACTAAAAAAAAATACCAGCTGAGGCAAGTATGCATTTATAAATAAATTACAAACAAAAACGTCAAGTGTGTCTGTCATAAAAAAAGGGGGTTATATGATTGAATTTTCACTTGTTAAAATGTACAGTTGAGAAAATTGCATCTGTTCAGGTGCTGTTGTGCTTTACGTTTTAAATATATGATTGGTACAGCACAACAGCACCTTAAACAGATGGAATTTTCTCAATTGTACATTTGGTTATTTCAATTAAAATATCATCAATTTTTATCCGTGTTCATTTTAACAAGTGAAATTTTATTCATATAACCCCCTTTTTTACTGCAAACTTGACGTTTTTGTTTGTTATCCGTGTACCTTTTTTACAGCTATGGCGTCACACTACAAAGCTTTGTGCATGCAGTCAATTGTTGCTGGCCACTTTGAAACAATTCAACTCAGCTTTGAAAGCCTGCATCTGCGAAATAAATATGCCATTCTATCGTTTCTAGCTGCCAACTTCGAGGCCGTCCTCGAAATTAACAACATAGCTTAGTTTGGTTAAAATCTATATCGTTTAGCTGAAACACGGATTTTTTCATTTCGCCCTTCAACAATCGACTTTTTAGCAAAGACATAAAACGTGCACGAAAAATGGATGTAGAGTTTGCTGAGTGGCATTGTTCCCTAATTACAGTGGTTAAAACAATGTAAAACAATCAAAACCATTGTTCAGGGTCCCTTAACTCTGGAACTGCTTGACCAATCGAAAAATTGGTCTCTGTTAGGTTGAAGCCCAAGGAAATTTTTGGCTTAGATTATGTTTCAGATTTTAGGTAGGTGCAGTAATTTTTTTCCGAAACCGTGTCAGCCAAGAACAAGAACAACAAGAAGTGAAGTTTTCAAAATTACGTGTGGCTCCGTACGTTATTCTTGCACAGAATTGCGTAAAAGTTGGTATAAACATACCTTCCATACCTACCTACTAGCTGGCCAAGTTTGGTCGAAATATATTGAATATGAACGGAGAAATTAATAGTTTAGTTTTGCTGGAGAGAGGACTTCAATCATATATATATCGCCGTGTATGTTAATAGATATGCTGCTCGCATTCATACTCGAAAAACTTGATTCCAGGAAAAATGCGATAACTTCGTCAATTTTTGACCGATTTCGACATTCCAGTATACGAAATTCATCGTCTCAACGAGAGCTTTCCGGTGGTGCAGATTAAAAAAAACCTATAGTTCGAACCATTTCCAAGTTATACCCTTAAAACTGGAAAACCACGACCCGCACAATCAGTTAAGCAGAATCTTAATTCTTATTGTCTTAACAAATTACGATAAACTGCAAACAAAGTAAGGTGACCAATTACTCGAACTCGACTCGAATTAAAATTATACAACTCGTACACCCTAACAGTTTCTTTATTATGCTACTTGGATACCTTTCGGGGTGATGCATTGCACACGATTTTCAAGTGAGAGTAGGTGTGTAGCTGAATGATCCACATTTTTGTGGAGAAAATTAATTTCACTGATTTTTAACATTTTAATCATGAAAGAAAATGAAGCTGCTAGGTATTCTGAATTTGCTGAATTTCGTTTTGGAGAAAAGTTTAGCATTTAGCTACGCATTACTGACTCAGTATTTTAGCAACCCTAAAGTTCGCGCTGGGGTGCCTGACTGTTCTTGCCTCTCTTTCCTTGTTACAGCACTGTATGATGAAAAGGGCGAAACGAATGATCAATTGGTAAAAGTTGTCCTAGGCTGCGCAGGGGTGTAGGGATACAAATGACGTAATCGTTTTAATTGCTTCTGGTTTTTAATCTACATCACTGGAAACTCGTCAAGTTAGGATGTAATTTTTAGGCAGCGAAAAAAAATTAGTGAAGTTATCACTCTTACGGAAGCTTCATCATACAGTTAATATCAATTAGTTCTCATCCATAAAGATCTCGAGACAGACTGTTTCGCCCTTGTTTGGGCTCGTCAGTAGAGAATACTTTGTGGATGAGAGCTAGGCTACGCTTGCTAGGGCAAATGAATACGGTATCAGCAAGCGAAATAGAAACTTCTGTTTGTCTGGGGCTCCATTCTACTGAATGGTTGACACCCAACCGGTAAGTAGTTACGTGTACTTAACAGTAATGTAGCAAGCCAAGGCAATGGAATATAATGTACTCTGTAACTCACCTGTAGTAAAGGACAGCAGTTAGCTAGATATAGTACACCCATTTTGTAAGAAAGTATTGATACTGGGACAACACACTGACAGCTGGTTTCAACTGGTTTAATAATTAGTTGATGTAATTTTATTTTGTTTTAGGCTTGATAGCGAATTGCGAGGATGGGTGTTTAGATCTGAAAAAGAAGTTCGTAGCCCAAAACGGCCACCACTTCAGAAGCTGCTGCCGCCAATCCCTCGTCTTCGGAGCCTAGTGGCTAAGGGAATGCGGTTAGCCCAGGATGAAAATGGGTAAGCAGCTGCCAATTAAATGCCCATAGGCTGTTAAAATTATTTCGATAAAAAATGAGTTGTGGTAAAGATTTCCTTGCTTCAATGGGGTGGGTCGCATCAAAGTTATAATTCAAATTTAACTTCTGCCCAGGGAAGGTGTTAAGGCCTAACTCCATCTCGGACGATTTGATGTTTATGCGATCATTCACGTGTACACGTGATCTGGGTTAGATCTTGCATTAACGCAATGCCTTTATTCAAATTTGTTCAGGAATTTAGTTTATTTGTTTAAGCTTTATTTATGAAGCTTTAGTTAATTTTGGTGCAGAAAAAAAACACGATGTATGGGGATGAACATAGTTTTCCATGAAGAAAAATTAGGATATAAAATTAAAATGCTTTCAGATAAGAAATCATGAAATAACCTAGTTGAAAGCCCCGCCCCCTCCCCACCCTCCCGGGGGGTTGTAACCAAGTACAGTAATTTCTCGTTTTCTGACTGTATAGCATTTTCGGGGGTGGGCCGTAACTTTGCGAGAGGGCTGTTAATAAGCGATTTTCTGTAATGATACAACTAGTTGGAAACGGTTCCGTTTCATAAGTAATGGTGTAGCTTTATGAACAGAAACTGCAGTGGGTGGGGGGAGGTTGTAACTAAGTTATTTCACAATTTCTGAACTTAAAACATTTGGGGGGGGAGGGGTTAGGCCATAGCTTTGTCGGGGCTGTTAATAAGCTATTTTCGGTACTTGTGGACTTGGGTTTAATCTGTTTAAATGTTTGTACCTTTGTTGTAGGGAAAACATGTACGTAAACAATGAACTTCAGCTTTACAACTTTCCAAGCAAACATTATGCCGAACTCTTAGATGCGATTAAACGTCGAGATGACACTTTTTATGTTGTGTCATTTACTGGTGTAAGTAGAATATTTGAACACATATTTTCTGTATGAATTTTATGCTAAATATTCCAATGAGTAGAAGATGTTTCTTTTTTATAGGACCATTTATTATTGCCAGCACTAGCCCACAATAAAACTCGAAGGCCGCTTATGTCTTTGGTCCTACCAGCTGTTCCTTTCAATGGTAAGCATATTATAAAGCTGTATGACTAGCAGAGGGTATTAGTACAGTATCAAACTGATACTGAACTGATTTAAGTTGGCCGATATAGAACCGATCTTAAACACATAATGAAACAGTCGTATGACTAGTCATGATTTAACCATGGTTTGAACAGGAAAGAAATGTAATTGAATGACTGCTGTGTATTTAGTGCACAAAGTTGGGCAACCATACATTTGTTACGAAATTTTTGGAACTCATGCCTGCTCTACACGGCCCTCCCCTTCAGAGAGTGGATAGAGCCTTACATGGATGCACCAGGGGCAAGATGGCGGCTTTTTTTTTTTCCATTAAGTCAGTTAAATAAGATTGCCCTAGAATATTACTAAAATTGAGGATTTTAGTAAAGTTCTCATCAGGGATGTGTGATACTCGAAGAATTCGAGCCGAGTATTCGACGTGTACTCGAACTCGGCTGGGTGCCCGGATAATTGCGAGCACTGGGGCGTCAGATTCGATAGGCGCCTTGGTCCCAGCTGTACATCTCTAGCTCCCTACAGAGGCTCTGGTTCAATCCTGGTGAAGGGAAGAGTATATGTACGGGTTTTTCTCAGGTTGTTTCCCACCCGTTGTACGAGGGTTTCCTTCGGGTACTCCGGTTTCCTCCTTCATGCAGCAAAAAACAGCTGTCCTGATAGTGGTAACTTCCGCTTAACATCTGACACTTGGGCCTTCAAAAAGCTCTGAGCTTATTGGCCAACACCTTCTACTCTATTCGGCTCGCGGCTCGTATCCATACTCGAATCCGGCGAAGATGCGATAACGTCGTTAATTGTTGACCGATTTCGACATTCCAACATAACAAATTCATTGTCTCGATGAGAGCTTTCCGATGGTGCAGATTAAAAGCCAATGCTCAAACCATTTTCAAGTTATATCCTTAAAACTACGACCCGCATGGTCATTTAAGCATCTTTCTTACCTTAACAAATTGAAGAGAAACTTGCCAAGAAAATGTGTTCACCAAATACTCGAACTCTACTCTTCTGTTGCAACTCAGCTTGGCTCGACTCGATTAAAATTATTCTACTCGCATTCCTCTAGTTCTCATGCATTTGACAGTTGCGTGGTTTCATGGATGTCATCGGAATAAGAACTGTTTTACTTTCCTTATTTTGTTCGGACCATTGGGAAGCTTGCTAAAAAAGTTTAAGATGGTATATTTAAGAGGTAAAATGTCAACTCAACTGTTATTATGAATGTCGGCGAATTTTCAATCTACATCACGGATCTTCTTTAGGCTAAAAAAATATATTTAAACTCTTTACAGCAACGTCCGGAACACACACTTCACTTCATTGAAGCTTCTTCAACGCTGCAGTGTTCGTTTGGTTTTTGAATTTTTTTATTACTTATTATTTTTATTACTTCAAAAACCAAACGAACACCGCAGTGTTGAAGAAGTTTCAATGCAGTCTAGTGTGTGTTGCGGACGTTGGTGTAAATAGTTTAAATATATTTTTTTTTGACCTGAAGAAGAGCCGTGACCTGGATTGAAAATTCGCCTACGTTCATCATAACAGTTAAGTGAGTTGACATTTTACCTCTTAAACGCGAAATCTCAACGTAAAATGCCGATTTTTAATGGTACATTTGATAAAGACAAATGATTTTCACCATTCGATTTAGTGTATAAGGGCACGCAGTAATTGTTTGGTTTACAGGTGCGTGCGGGTCTTTAAAAATGGCGCGAGTCAAACCTTTTTTTCCGTCACTGGTAAATAGGCCCGACTCTTATCTATTGTGTTAGGCCTTTCAATAGTATTTTCATTGAGCACGTAAACACTGATTATTATGTCTGCCATTAAATAATTAATGCTTACCAGAGTTAACTCTCAAAATCCATTTAATTCGCGTTAGGCCATTTAAAAAAAAGAAAGTTGTTTCTCGGGCGAAAAAAAAATTTTTCCATGCGGGCGGGCGGTTTTTTTTATATTTTTTTTTTTAGCCACACCAACAACAATAATAATTGCTGTAGTTAAGAGTAATAATAGATAGTAGTAATAATAAGAGTAATAATGATATACTCTTATCCCTATTGTTGGTGTGGTGCTCGTGATGGGTTTTTTTTTGTCCGGTGTCACGTAATCGTCTTTTGTTGCAAGCGCTGCGGTAAATAGCAAGGAAAATGAAAAAAAAAAAGGTCCGTGCGGCGGCTTTTAGGCGGTGCGGCGATGCCTGAGAAACAACTTTTTTTTTTTTAAATGGCCTTAAGTTTTTTTTTTAATCCTACAACCGTACATCGATCGATCCCTTCAAACGCTTCCGTTTCTATTAGGAGCTGAACTGCGCGTATCTGAAATCTGAAGGGAGAGGCGGCGTCCATGTTGAAATCGCGCGTCAGCCAAGGAGAGCGCGCCAAATCGGTCACGTGGTGCCAACCGGTCAATGAGGAAACAGGATCTTCCAATGCTTTGGAAAGTTAGCTTGATACAGCCAGAAACGGCCTACTACAACACGCCTGATTGGCTAATGCCAAATAGCCATCGAGAAAATATGTTGAGAGGCCTGGATAGAGGGGAAATCCAGCTTTCCAAGTTTCCAACGAATCCAAGATGGCGCCGCCCATCAAATGGTTCGGCCGCTGACCAAAAATAACCAATTTTCTGCTTTCTACTTAGGGAAAAAAAGAATAAGAACGATATTTTTGCAATCTTTAGTGAGTGTACACTCAACTAAAGTGCTATTTATAAAATTATAGACATCGGTAACAAACGATTTTTTTTTTTTACATAAATCTATGCACAACTTGCCAGATAGAGAATTTCAGCTTTTCTCATTTCGATAACTATTTTGGCCGAAAGTTGCATTTTTCAACTCGCAGTTTCCCTTCAACATATATATACGTCGTTACTGCGTTTCGGATGATTTTTTTAGACGTATTTATACGTTCATACTGCTTAAAAGGTTAAGTTTTAGGCCTATTTTCTTTACTTCCAATAGAGTGGAAATTCTCCATATTAAGCTTACTTCCACACTCCAGATAGTTCCTTATCTAGCAAATTTTCGACTGCAGCCTGCAGGCTTCTTCAGGCTCTTCGAAGGTAAGTTTGTCTTCTGTTTACATTCTTCGTTGTGAACACGATCGCCATCCGAGATTGAGATCGCTGCTTCGCATAGCTTCCCGAATTTAGAAGGCCATTCGTCACTGCCAAGCCTCGCGTCTTCCGTAGCCCGTTCCCAACCTCTCAGTTTCCATTTTGCATTCAGTTGTTTTCTCAGATTGACTCCAATTAGGTTAGACACTTGAGGGGAGGAAGGGCCCTGTATATTCCAGATTTTCAGAGGATGCATGGTGTACCAACAATTCCCAACGAAGCCGAACCTTCCCACCACTACGTAGTTTCGGGGATTCTGTCCTAATCACTTAACGCAGTCACATGTGCTCTTTAGGGCCTTCCTTAATTCCGTGAGGTGGATTGCTTAGACCAGGGGGTACACCGCTTTCTGTCATTACTCCCGTTCTTCTTCAAACATTCGTGCCCAGCGATCCCGAGGAAGCAGAGTTTCTGATGAAAGAAGCTAAAATGGAGCTGGATTCTTGCTTGCATTGGTGGAACCAAAAATGTAGGCTTCGGAAAGTCGTACAGATCATTAACGTGGTGCACTGGTCAAAAAACTATCTCCGAGTGTGCCTAAGTTCATATATCCTGAATTAGGAGGTATACTTTCTGTCTGTTCTATGACAGACCCTTGAGGTTTTTTTCCTTGTTGAAGGATCACTTTCTTTCAGTAGTCAAGTCTAAAATCACATTTTCACAATGTATGTAATGATGCAAATTTACATTTCTCCGCATTTTTCAAATTGCCATTTGTTTCACATGGGAAGTTGTTTGTAAAATATTGATAACTGGGCTCCTGATTGTGAATTTGTTCTTTTATTGCAGAAACAATGGAGACCCCCAAAGATCACATTGCTATGATGCAAATCGACTGCGAAGTAACAAACACGAAGCTCGTTCACGTCAAGGAATCGGTTGTGCGCGACATGCAGAGGGAAAGCAATCAGACTGCTTTTTTCCGTCCTGCATCCGAATCCCGCCCCACTGTGTCATCATCACCCAAAACTAAAAACGCATCTTTAGACACGCACCACAGAATTCGTCGTAAAAACATTAAACGACATGGTCTCCGTAATGTCTCTGACGAAGTGGTCTAGTTGCGCTCAATTTCTGTTTTGAGTAGTGGTGCTCGTTTCTGTGGTAACAAACATTGGAGTTGCTGGATCATCATGTCGGTGGATTGCTTCTTTGCTCAATTACTTCAAAAAGTACCAGCAAACGAAACCGAGAAGGTTTACGTTGTCTGCAACTACGCTTTAACATTAAGTGTAACCATTTGGGTATACGTATTATAGACGGTGACGCCAATCAGGCATTTTTTAAAGCGTATTTCTTGGTACACAAAGTGAGTAATTATAATACAGTTAAAACTGTAACAGGAGAGGTGGCAAATGTATTAAAAATATACAGCATTTGTATTTTGAATTTATATTCGAGTAGGCAGGTGGCATATATTTAGTATGCTTCATTTCCTGTTGCTTCATGGAGCGTGTTACTGAAACTAGAATTCCTGAAAGTTCTCAGTTGGGAATTTAATTTTTCTATTTAACTTGCATACAGGTAGATATGATTAGGGGTTTGTAGTTCAAGTTACTTTTGAAAATTCTTACAAATAATTATTGCTTTCCCGATTGGCATTTTAAAATGCACACTGTAGAGTTGCTATTGCCGGTTCTTGCCAGTGTATGACAACAATGCCAAATTACCTTTGGTAACAACCACATTTTTATGTTGCTGACCGCTTTAGTTTGTTAGAATGGGTGCAATCAACTTCTGAAAAGATGTAGCAACATTAAAAAAAATTATCGTTTCATAATTTTTAACTGCCTTTCTATTCTTAAGAGCTGGAAGTCATCTGCACTGATGGTACTACCGACTCTTAGTATTGGTAAAAAAAAAAAAATAATAATTTTTATGCAATCAGGTATATCTATTTTATAGGTGTTTTTAACTTAAGTCTCTGCTCTACATCTTGATTCATTTACCAGAAAATTTATTTAAATGCAGTTTAGGCCAACCTTCTCCAATGTCAGTCCAGTAGCAATTGCCATTTGGCCAATAGCCTTAGAAATCACTCTCCGTTTCCTAGTTTGTACTCGCCACGTAGGCATTACATCTTACACGATGTATGTTTCTTTCTTTTTTTATATTTAGGCATTTATTGCATTGTAACCCATTGTTGTTGTAGAAACAATTATTGTGTAGCCCGTGTAAATCTGAGCATACTGCAAACTGTTGTCTGTAACTTGTACGGTTGCCGAGATATCACTGAAATTTAAGTCGCCAACTGCTGTTAGTTTTCGTTTGCCAAACGGTGAGTGACTACCAGCATTGGAGAGGGTTGCTTTAGGCGCATGGTAAATGTTGTAGCTCGTATATTATGTATGTGGTAAAAACATTAACCGCATCATGATGTACGAGGTACTTCTGATAAATATCACAGAAATATCACAATATTTATTATAAATACCCAATGTATTTAAAGATTTTTGATATTTTCAGTTTAATTTACAGGAATTTACTGTAATTCCTTGGGCCATATAAAAAAATAATAATTGCTTTGCTGGCTTAAGCCCCTTGATGGTGACCCATAAACTTGCTGGCTAACAATTTGTTTTTGAAAAAAACATGCTGGTTTGTGTTCTGTGCAACAAGATAAGATTAAATTCATGTAATCAGCTTTAGTCTTGAAAAACAGTTAAAGGATACGAAATTTGTTTATAATGCTGATTTCTTTTAATATAAAATAGCCTGCTAACAGTTTTTTAGAAAAAGTGGAAAAAAGAGAAGAGAAAATAATCGTATTAAATTTTGTAAATTGAAAAAAATGTCCGAGAAGCAAAGAATTTTTTTTTTGTTGGGCCATAATTTTTCATTCCTTGTGCAACTTTTTTGTTTCTCTTTAAAGCTGGGCATGAAAAGGGCTTCACGGTCCCCAAATTTAGGCATCATAAAGTGTAAAATGAAGAAAAAACTCTTGACACATGCTGTAACTCACCAAGTTAATTCCCATTTCCGTGATAACATCCATGTCAACATTTTTTAAATTTTGCGATGTGCACCTTTTGAGGTTTATCGCGCTCCCAACTGAAGCCATGGAACCAGAAAGCAAGAAGGATAGTTTTGCTAGGTAACTCCAATCTGAATTTCTTGGAATTCTTACATGCCATACGTGCCATGCATCACAGGGGCCTACTCATCCTGAAAATGCCAGTGGTAGATGAGGTCAGGCTTGAACCAAGGACCTCTTGCACGTTCGATAGCCGTGCTAACCGTCATGCTACCTTGTCCCAACAACTTGGTGTATACCATTTTAAAATGCTTCGATTCCCCCTTTTCGATTTTACTTGAAGCGCATTCAACCTGGTAAAATTGCCTTGGACTCGGAGAAGTAACTTCTTTGAATACAAAATACGAAGTGGGGGTTTTACTTCCCCGAATGTAATTTTTTTCTTATGTTTCTCCTTTTTTGTAAGAATTGTGTTTGTGCAAAAATGGGCATCAACTGTGTGATTTCCGGTATGTGGAAGATAAAGTTAATTACAAAATCAGATTAAAATAAATTTCATTAAAATGGGCATTGTACATTGAGGTTTCTGAAAACAGTTCAGCGATTTGATCTTTTTAAATAAATTTAAGAATGTAACACAAAAAGATTTGAAGAATCTTTTATATCTTCCATCATTAACTAGTCCCTGTCTATAATTATTGAAATTAGATAAAAATATATTATCATGATTTGTAGAAATGGATTTTGAAAACCTTGTCAGGTTGTAGGGAGTCGACCAAGTGAAAATTTGCACCCCAAAATCAGATGTGTCCAAAATCTTGGGAATGTAAAACTAAAATTTCACCAAACAATGCGACCTCTTACTTTGACCATAAAAATCCTGTCGTTTAGCCCTTCATCCTGATCTGCTGTTTGGCTTTACTTTGCTCTAAATGGATTTAATTTCTTTGGTTTTAAATGAAAGCCTGCGACCAAATGAAGCATATGTATTTAATTTCTTTGGAAGGAGTACTGCTACTGGAAAGCTTTCAAGTTGTTTAAAACTGTGCAGATCATGCATTTTTCTTTATCCTGTGCAATCCAAAACTTATAAAAAAAAAACTTCCAACTTTTTGCAATTTTGCAAAATTGAAGTGTAAAGCATGATTGTGGGAGTGTAGTTTTTCCCTGTGCCTCCACTTAATTCGATACCTGGAGTTAGGAAATTTTATTTTTTAAATGGTAACAAAACTTATGTTTAATTATGCTATTTTTTCTTGGATAAAAGGCATTTAGTGCGTTTTATTTGTTTTTTAGACGACTGAATTCATCTAAGACACTGAATTCTTTAGTTAAAGCATTCAGCTTCATTGCAATTTATTTATTGAACATTTTGAATGCTTCATGGTCATACGTAAAAAAAAAATGATAAACAAAAAAAGTGTACCAGAATTTGTACCAAGTGCTGATGTGTAAATATTGTCATTATCGTCGCCATTTTTTTTTGTAATGACCAAATTTTGTTATCACTAACATAAAATGTCAGATATCATTTGCTTAGTCAGATAGGGTAGTATTTTCCTATAGGTCTTTAACATCTGTTTACTGTTTCAAATAATATTTCTTAATCTTGTTTATGTTATTCATTTTATTTTTTCAGAGATTTTGTTTACATGAGGTGAGAGTACATATAGTTAATTAAATTTGGTTATTTGCCGTATCTTGGAATTTTAATCAATGTGGTTAATTTTATTCACATTGGTTTGTGGTTATCCAGGGTACCTGATTTCTGGAAAATGGTGAAATGGATTCTATAGTTCTACTGGTTTTAGGATCTGAAGTATGATTTGTTTTTTCTACTATCTAAATCAACAAAGTTACATTTTGTTGAGCGTAAGCATGCTGATGTTTACAATTTTCCGTACAATTTTATAGGGAAAAAATGGTCTCTGTATTTACACAAGCAAGCAAGCACCTTTACATTTTATGGATAGGTTAGGAAAATTGGGTAATTTTAGCAGCTGTGTAAATGTGGGTGGTTTGTGCTTAAAGATAAAGGCAAGTTTGCTGACTTAACGCAGTATGGTACATGTAAAAAATTCACTCTTGGAGTGGGTGTTCCTCCCTCCTAACCAGATTGCATTTTCGACCACCATCCCATGTGCAGGACCATCGACAGGAAAACTCGGGCTCAGGGGAAAAAAATCCTGGGCCGTTTGTTTCGGGGGGTGATTTTGATCATTCCTAAGTTACTGTATTTCAGTAGTGGGAGGCAGCCAGGGATGAACTAAAAGATGACAAATATTCCCTTTTTTGGTATTTGTTTGCATTTTTTACTTTTTTCACGGCCCAAAACAAATTGCCCCTCACCCCCACTCTTTCGACAGCCCTGCCCATATGAGAACAATGTTTACAACATGCAGTTTGATTTTGGAAGATATTGTAAGCCACGTTTCATTAACCCTTGTGTTGTGCACAAAAGGGTAATAATGGTGCTTGAAGGTGTCTATATGTGCCGAGAACAAATTGTCTCATGGCTGACCTTATTTACCTTACGTACATTCTTTTCTCTATTAACTAACAGTCCCTGAAAGGGCATGGGTTTCGGATGTTTCACTTCGGTATGCTTATATTTACAAATCTCGAGATGTGTATTTTATTGTCTCCAGAAGTAAACCTCTGTTGCAGATCACGCGCATTAAAGGATAAGCTCCAGTCAACATTCAACGTTTAGTTGACGTAGGCTAGTTTATGTTTACGCCCAGTATGCTTAGATTTCAAAGGACAAGATAAACATGGACTCAAATTTTCAAAGTAAGCTAGTTTGGCCGAGAAATGCTATTTAGTTGATTGGCCCTCAGAAATAAGTGCTGGGAACAACTGGTGGGACTTCAAATTAGAGCATGGTTTGCAACTCAAGAAAATACTCAAAACCCCATTCAAAAGGTAAATGTTCAATTTAAAATGAGGGTGTTGAAATAAAATTTCCTTTTCTAGTGAACTTGAAGTTGTCCTTAACGTGGCAATTAAATCCTGTGTGAAACCAATAAGGAAGCCTAAGACTATTTTTTTTTAATGTGGTGGAGGCTCTTTTTAAATTTTTATTTTGTGTTCTTGGCCATACAAAATAAAACTCCAAATGGTTATGGAATTAACCATTTCATTGCTGTGTCAGTTTTATGAAAAGCATTTGGTTGTGTGGCGTGCTGGCCTAATGTGGCTTTTTGGGAGGAATTTTGATTTTTTTTCCTTCTAAATAACTTGAAAATGATTTATTTAACCGACTTGAGGTGAGCTCCATTCAAAAGCTTTTGAAAAAATGGGTCTAAATGGTGGGAGCACCATTTTTCGCGAAGTTGTAAAAAAAAAATAACAACAATCCAATAAAATGGGCGGGTTGGATTTGAGAAGCGGCTTCTTTTTTTATTAGCGGCGTAGATAAATTTTTCATCTATCTGTAGCTTCTTCCACCCACACAAGAGACCCCCCCCCACCCCAAATAAAAAAAAAAGTCGTAAAGTTCAGGTCGGCTGTTTTGTCCAGAGTCAAACTTTATTATTATTTTGTTTGGTTTGGTGGTTTGCTTGCAATCCGGCTTCCATAATTTTAAACTCACTGAAGTTATATTTTCAATTTGCGTTAAATCAAATAGTTTGGTTATTGGTTCCTTGCATCCAAAACTGCCGGCTCACTAAAAGGTGCAATTTTGGTATCACATAGTGGCCATAGGTTTACTTTCCACAGAATAGCAGTTGTCAAGTAAAAAGCTATTGCTCGGAATAAATTTGATCACCATCGAGACTGTTCTTGTGGCCTTGCACACCAACTCCAAAAAGGGTTTAAGATTTATTTGCCCACGTCCTCTTTCTCTCCGCCCCAACCACCCCCCATCTATGTTTTGTTTTGTCTGTCTTCATTTGTTTGTTATAGTCCATTTTTTATACCCCCAAGCTATGGGTGTACAGGGGTCGAATTTCCAAATTTTGGTCAGGGTGCAAATTTGAACTCAAAACCTGTTACTGGGGTGCAAAAAAAAAAGTATTTGGAGTCCAAAACCAAAGTGTAAACCATCACTATGGTCTCCCTATTTTATAGCCATTGAAAATTCTAACATCATCTCAATAATGTGTACGGTTTTCCTGTACTTTTCTAACACTGACTTAACTTCACTTTTCAACTGAAAAACCTACACCCACAGTTAACAAAATGTATAAAGTGGAGTTTAACTTCTTTAGAAGGAATGGTGTCATTGGAAATGTAATTTCAAGCTGTTTAAAATGCCGCAAACCGCAAGTTTGTAGCTTCTGCGGTTCAAAAAGGTATGAAAAATTTTAGTTCGGCGTGCAACTTTGCACTTAAAGAGCTGCCTCAGGAGTGCAAAGTGCGATTTTGGAGTGCAATTTACCCCTGAGCATCCGAATATTTCGACCCGTGGCCACACCTGTAAAAGTTTACTTAATTAAAAACATAATCAAGTGACCAGTAAAATATTGGGCTTATCACTTGATTTGAAAATAGCTTGTACACTTACAGAAACAAATGCATTGTTAAAAAAAAAAGTGGACAAATTCCTAAGCTAGCTGTTTGGTGCAGTTTGTGATAGTACAAAAGGAGTTATTTTATTGTACACATGAAAAATAATTTGCTTGGGCAGAAATGTATTTATTTGAAAGGTGTATCTTACTTTTTGTTTGCCTCAACAATAGGCCAAGGAGTGGGGATGGAATTTTTATACACAATATTGCAGTGTCTGTAATTTGTGCTTTAATGTTATACTGAATAATTTCATTTTATTTATGATAGTGTTTTAGAGTTGTATGATGTCATGTTTTCATTGGCTAAAAATGTTTCCGATTTTTCACCATGGTTGCTAGTCACAGAAAAATGTCAAATAATGAAATAATAAAATATGTGAATTCACAAGTTGTCGTCTCTCGTAAGTCCTGCGTGCAAAACAAATCATCGTAAAAAGTCAAAATTTGTGAGTGTGTACCATAATTCAACAATATTAGGACTTTCGAGCAGTATTGTTATCAAGAATGAAAATTGTAATTACCTTAAAAGTAGAGATGGAGGCTGAAGTTTCGACCAGTTGGTTTTTGCAATGTGTTGTTTTGCAATATTTTAACTCTCTTATTGGTTGTTGAATTGCACAATGTTGTAATTAGTTTGTGGGTCTTTTTTGTACAGTGTGACAAATGCATATGTTAAAGGCTTAAATGTTTTCTTGGATCTGAAATGAAATTTTTCGTGAGGTTATTAATGAAATTCAGCCAACGGTTCTACTATATATGAAACAGAGGCAGGCAGTGGCGAACAGACGACATCTCAATCATATGTTGTCATTTTCCTCAAAATACCAGAGTTATGCTGCCTCTCGTTGCCGCCGAAAGTATACATTACCTATTTTTTAGCATACTTGACATAGAATGCACTTTCCGTAGAGAAGTAAAGTGAATCAACGGCTAGCTCGGTAACCCTAGTGCGCATGCGCCAACACACCCCTCCTATAAAGAGTGGTCCACAAAAAACTGACGACTTACATTTTCCAAGTCCAACTTTTCTAGTTAGCACCCCTCTGAACCAGGAGAGGACAAATCTTCCAGTATCATTAGTGTTGATTTCTGTCCTCTTGATTCTGAGGGGGTGCTAACTAAAACAGTTGGGCTTAGAAAATGTTGGGTTGTCAGTTTTTTGTGGGCCACATTGTATAAGCACCGAGTCCGCGAACGTGCTTCATCTTTCTTCTCTAGGCATCCACAGCGTGTGGACACCTTTTGTTCTTTCCCACCTTGCAAGTCTTCGACGCCTTGAATCCAGCCTGTCACTTAGCCTTTCGTCAACGGGGATCATTGTGTCTTCAGCGACAGTATTAGCTTAGACCAAGGGTATCTCGAAGGATAAAGCTGTGTTACGAAAGGCCTCTCCACCGGCCAATCTGTTGCCGGTCCTTTCTATCATCGGCATTTCATCTTCACTACCAGGAATAAATGTGGCCTTTTGGCGGTTTCTCTTTTGCAGGCACACCTGTCACCTGCTAACTTCCCGCCGCCTCTCTCGCCTGCAGTTTAATCTGTTCCCACTGGCCCTACAGGCGACACTGTCACATCGTCTCCCATTCCATGCGCGACCTATTTTATTTTAAATTCTGTACAATGTACATGCAGCAAACAGGCGATGAAGACTCTTAGGGCACGTTTATGCAATCACTCGCTTTTGCATTCTCGCAGCTAGAAGCTAGAAATCACCTCAAATTCCAACATCACGGCGGTTTTATGTCTGCCGCCTCGCAACGAAAACAGCAAATAACGTGAGTTCAGAAACGTTTGGGAAAATTGTTTCGTCATGAGGAATTCTTTATATTATTGACACGAATTATAAGACTGCAAATATTTACTGCAAATAATGGATTTAACTAATCCATTTAGCATTGTTACCATGGCAATGTCACCTTAGCCATCACGATTGAGTTCTAGCTGCGAGAATGCAAAGGCAAGTCGCTGCGTAAACGTGCTCTTACTGGGAAAGTTTACATTGCAATCAGGAATCTCTTGTTTGTTACGTACTACACTCTTTTTCACAGAGTCAGATATTCGTATACACAATATCCAGCAAATTTTTGACAGCATATAGTCAGTAGATGGTCGAACGTTATTCATCCGTCTTCCTCAGGCTTCAAGTTCAGTTCTTTTTATTTTCACTACTACATCGTCGTTTGTGGTTTTAATATTTGGCGCTTGCTATAGCCCTGTGTAATGGTGTTGCTATTCATTCCAGTGCTTCCAGAGCCTAGCGCTAAAGAGTCTCTTGACCAGATGACATGTTGGGATGCGATGGCCCTTGTAAATTCATAATTTTGGCATCCATTTTTGCATGTACTTGGATAGGAACTCTAGTCCACGTAAATGCACGTCACTCCATGTGTTTTAAGCCAGGAGAGTCTTAGTATTTCTCCAGTCACTAGAATGTTTGGTCTCCATGTAGTGGGTGGCTATGCTATTCGAGTCCTAAAAGAATCTTACACGTTCTTATCGTGGTCTGATACCAAAGCTGGCACCACATTCGGACATTGCCCATAAACCGTAAACGGTTACCCGTTTTTTCTGTGAAACCGAAGGCCTCTTGCCCCAAGCAATCTCTGTTCTTCCCGAAGCCCCTTTCTCATCCGGGTTCAAAGGACAATTGGCACCGTTCGCCTACGCAGGACAATCACAAACCAACCTTAACTAACTTGCCTACTTAGGACGCCCTGCCCTTCCCAGGGTCGCAGCACTACTCCCGACCGTCTTTCCCGCTACGCCTCTCCAGGGCCCCAACAACGATCCAGTTCCGGTCACTGACATTCACCCATCAACCCTTCCTGTAGGGGGTCGCCTTCACCACTTCTCAGCCTGTCATTCTCTCACTTTGGACCCTTACGTCCTTTCAATTGTAAACGAAGGGTTTCTTCCAGAATTCTCAACTCTCCCTTCACTGGTTTCCCGTCTACCATGGTCCTTCGCCTCCTTCGTCTGTGACCAGCTTATATCAGAAATTCAGGATCTTCTCGCCAACGCCGCAATTTGGGAATGCTCCGATCCTCTTTATCCAGGATTCTGCAGTTCCATCTTCCTTTGCCCAAAGAAAACAGGTGGCTAATGGTTAATCGTCAATCTTCAGCCTCTGATCTGCAATTCACATTTCAAAATGGAAACACCATTCGTCACTCCCTTCGCAAAGGGGGCTAGACGGTTTCCATTGATCTTGAGGACGCAGATCTACACATCCCTCTTCATGCGTTTGTCCGGAAATTCTTGTGCCTTCCGTTCCGTCTCAATGCCGCACCACGAATTTTTTACGGTGGTCCTTAAACCCGTCCTAGCTGGTCTATATCAGCACCAGATTCAAGGAAGCGCTTATCTCGACGACTGGCTTCTTCCCCATCGGGATCCCTCCACGCTCCTTCACGTACGAGACTTCACCCTACGCCTCCTCCAGCAGTTTGGCTTCGCAATCAGTCCCAAGAAATCCCATCTCGTCCCTTTGCAGACATTCATCTTCCTCGGCATTTTTTTCGACCTAGCTGTAGCAACCTTTATGTAATCTCCAGACAGAATCTCCGTTCTCCTAACGGCGGTCAGAAACTTCCTTTACCCTTTGTCTTACACCCTTGTGGACGTCAACTCCCTCATTGGGACTCTGGGACTCACTAGCAGGTCTTGTTCCCTACGGCAGGCGGCCTCTCCACAATTTCCGCATCGACGAATGGGACAGGCACCCTCAACCGTCCTTCCAGAGCATTCTAGAGCCTCGATTAATCCCCAAGATGTTCTCCTACGCCACGCTGCTTTGTTGGACGAGTGTCCTAACGCTGTCTCAGACTGTTTCACTACAGAAGCCTCCTCTGGACATGCACCTTCTCACGGATGTTTCCCTTCGGGGGGGGGGGGGGGCACCCATTGCTTACCATCAACTCACCGGTTCCTGGCTTCCCCACGAACGCGATCACATAAACGTTCTTGAACTCGGAGTAGTCCTTTATGCCCTTCGTCACTTCGGTAGACTCATCACAGGAAAGGTAGTTCAAGTCCATGCCAACAACACGACAGCCGTAGCCTACCTATGGAAAGAAAGCAGTGCACGGTCTCGCAATCTCCACGATCTCATGTCGGAAATCGTTCGCCTTTGCATCTCTAGGAAATGACCACTTTGCCTCTCTACATTCCAGGCAGCCTAAACATGATTGCCGACGCTGTCTCGCCGATCCCTATCCATCGGTGAATGGACTCTGAAGATGTCCATTTGTGAATCTCTATACAACATCTGGGGATCCGCGTGGTAGACCTCTTTGCCACGAAGCATAATGCCAGACTCCGCCAATTTATGAACCCAATCCCCGATGACCACGCTTAGGCAGTCGATGCTCTAACCCTTCGCTGGGACCACCTTTACACCTACCTCTTCCCTCCATTCAAGCTCCTGCCCCTTGTCCTTCGCAAGACTACAATTTCTCCTGGCCTGTTCCTGCTCGTAGCACCGAATTGGCCAGCTACCACATGGTTCCCTCAACTTCTGGACCTCCTTCGATGTCTTTCAAACGAACCAGACCTGCTCTCCCAGCTCCGCGAAACCAAGTTCCGTCCTGACTTCATTCCCTGAAGTTGCACGAGTGGCTACTATCTCCTCACGATGACGAGCATTTCTCAGGATCAGGCCTCCTGCATCGCTATTAAAGCTATCCATTCTTCCACCAATAAGATCTAAGACTGTCGTGCCGGTGGTTTTGTTAGTGTGTCCCACGGAAAGTCAATCCAGTTGATCCTCCTCCTTGGGTTCTTGATGTTCCTCAACAACCTCTTCAACGAAGGCCTGAAAGGCTCCACCATCCTGGTCTTATCATTCTGCTCTTAACTCTGTTTTCAAGGCTGCAGGGAGTTCCCATCTGTTGGACGACTTTCGTATTTCTGCACTCTTCAAAGTCTTTCAAAATTAAACAACCGCTCATGCGACGGCTGTTCCCTGATTGGGATCGTTCGGTTGTTCTAAACTCGTTACTGACAACGAATTACAAACGAATTACAAATTGCTTCTTCTTACTTCATTTAAGGTCGCTCCCAGCTGTTTCTGCCCTTCACCAGTGCCTTCAGCGAAACCTTCGCCCATATGATTGCGACTTGAGCAGACCGTCACCATTAATGCCTATGACGCCCTTGACATCAATTGCGCCGAGGACGACATTCACATCACCGCCCACGAACTTGGAGCCTTCTCAGCGTCCTGGGCTTTCCACAGTAACGTTGCCATTTCTGACATCCTTGAAGCAGTATCTTGGCGAAGTACTACTGTCTTCACGTCCCATTACCTTCGGGATATGACCTCTCAGGCAGACGTACTTTACTGTCTCGGACCATTCGTTGCCGCCAGACGGATTCTTTGAAACCCCTTAAGCAAACACAATCTAGCTCTCCTGTTCAAGAAGACCCCTTCGCCTTTGTATTGCTTTGCAAAGTCTTAAGACTTTGGGGGAGCCAGCTCGCAACCCTAGGGTACCCTTCAGGTGATGCCCTCCTCCGATTTGACGAGCCGTGTCGTGTTTTGGTGATGCAGTAATTAAATTGTATATCGGACGCAAGTAACTTGTTCTTACCGCAATTCTTGTGTTTAGTTATTGTGTAAGTGATCCAAAAGTCAAACATGCATGTCAAAATGGATATAATTGCCCTTTAAAAAAAAAGTCTTGTATGATTCTAACTTATTTTTCTTTTGGAACTTTGTCTAGAACAGCGGTTCCCAAACCTTTTCCACAGTATTTCCCCATCGGGACTTTTCTGCACTATTCCTCTTCATCGGGACCAGCATGCAATGGTGCCTCCCCCTCCCCCTCCCTGTGTAATATTATTTGTAAAATGAATGATACTGGTAAGACTTGAAAATATTATAACAAGAATTTAAAGGGTTGTGGAGGAGAATTTGTGTCTGATACCCCCTACTTGAAACGTCTTAAAATTCATTCTTATTAGTTCCGGCTAAGTTTATAGAGAGCGTCATATAGTTTTCATCTTGTAAAATTAAACTAAACGAAACTAGCGTTTATTTAATTATTATTTAGTTTAGCTTAGTTGTAATTTAGTTTACTCTTGATTTGGGCTGAAAAATGAGCAAAAATTACCTGATGGAACACATGGCGCCCTCTGAAAACTCTGATGGAATTAATAGGAATGAATTTAACACGTTTCAATAGGGACTTTTTAGAGTTACAAATTCTCCTCTCCAACTCATACATTCTTGCTTAATACAATAACATAATGTTTAAAAACGGTTGACAGCAGGTCCTCCGGTTGGGAAACACTGGTCAAGAGGATCTTCCAAATCATCCTTTAAGGCCAAATTATGTATCCAGGGCATCATTCACAAGTGAGCTAACTACTTGTTGGTGTCCTAAAAATGCATGTTGTTAAATAAAATAAAACAAATATTAACTCTACTCTCCTGACGAGCCCTTGATTTTCGCTGCACTGAAGTTACAAATTCGAAATTGTGGTTAGTGACTCAGTTCAGCGTAAGGTGGAGAGAGGTTTTCTGTTTGCTTTGCTTGGGCTTGAAAAAGAGGGCAAAAAAAGTTCCTCTTTTGAAGAAGCTGATTAGGCAGAAGGACGAAAAGGAAAAATGGGTTTGAATGGTGGCTGCTGGTCTAAGTGGTATTGACAACATTGGGTAAATGGTCTCGCGAGACTTAATTCACCATCCTGGCAGAAAGAGAGGGGAAAAAAATCAGTTGGTGGGGGAAAAGGTGGGAACTCTTGCCACAGCAGAAAGCTTTTAAATGAGGAAAAGTGCTGCTGGAGGGAAAAAAGTTACAACAGAAGTATCTGTCACTTTCATTAGAACTGGGAAATGTAGGGACTTTTATGCAATCGTAGGCCTCTGGCTAACTCCTCATTTTATAAAGATGAAAATACAGCGGTGACAATAATGCCATACTGGCTAAGGCTAGCATCTAAGCTAGCTACAAGGGGCACTGAATATAAGCGGAGGTAAAAACCTTCGGTTCAGTCATATCCTTTGTCTTAATGTGTACTTCCATGCCTTACTCAAAATACTTTATAGGCCTACCTACTTAATAGACATTTTATAGGCCTATACCTTTTATAGGCCTATACTTTATAGGCCTACCTTTTTTTTAGTATTTTTCAGACCACCCTTTATATATAATTAAGTTGGGGTGGGGGTGGTGGTGGGTGGGGTGGGGAGGAAGGGTTAACAAATAAGCCATTTTATAGGGAAGCATCTGCTTTTCCAGCCCACCCGTGTTCGCGACGTTATGGTAGCAGTTTTTTTGACGTAATTTAGCAGGAGTCTCGAAAAGCAGCTGAGTTTTCGCCGTTTTTGTCATACCACCTATTTCCTCCTCTTTGGGTGAATTCATTATTTAGACGAAAGAAGTAAAATGGCCGACGATTCAGCTCTCTCCATCAGCAAAACAGTTCCATTAGGAGAAGCGAGGAAGTTTTAGCGTGGTGGGCCATTCTGTTTCAACTTACGAGAGCAGCCGCTACAATCGCCATATACTGGTGACGAGGGTATCATCTCGAGACGGTCGTTCGGCTAGCTGCAAGGTACACGTGGTGGTAAAAACATTAGCGAGTTTGTCAAGCCGATGCTGTGAGCGGATTTCTTCGTTTGTTTTGTCCAATCCCTTACGCTGCGAAACGTGTATTAAGGTTATAAATCGGATAAGAAAACATTCTACTTACTGAAAATTGTAGCGGCTGCGATTAATGCCCCCCCCCCCCCCCTGAGCATTTTTAGGTCCAAGAATTCCGCTCTCACAGCAGCTCTGGCTTGACCAACTACGACACGGTATCAAAAAGTGGCCCACTGATGGACAACTCGCATCGGGCTTCAATCGAGCAAGCCGGGCTTCTCACTCGTTGACGGTTTCGGAAGTTTCGAGACGGTTGAGGCCAAAACGACCAATAAGGCCACTAAAAGTTATTTAAGTTGTTCTCAGGAGCGCACGCACGTTTTTTTTCTTCTTAGCACATGAAACGTTTTTTGTGACATTGTCTAAAAAAAATATTCCGAGCACGCATCAGCACTTTCACCAAACATTTCTGGAGCCGATGACCACATGAGCTCCCTGCTCCATTCTCATGATCGCCTCGATACGAATCTAAGGGTCGTTCAGAGGAATGTCACAACTAAAAACTTTTATCTAAAGAATGACTTTTATCAAATGTGCAACATTTGCACGCTGATCTTAGCATTAACACATAAATATTGTACTCCACAACAAAATGCAAGCTACTGATTTCGCTTGGTTTGGTAAAAAAAAAAATATGTCGTCGCCCGCATCTGAAAGTTACGAATAAAAACAAAAACAAAACACTACCCGATCGCATCAATTGTTTTTAGTACCACTCGTTCATGAGAACCACTTAATTAATTTTGAGCGGCCGAATCATTCGCTTTACCGGATGAGACAGCGTTACATCCGAGCGCCAGCTATCCTCATATGAGGGAAACTTCGGAGGGAACCTCCACGTGCCCCTTGCAGCTAGCTCAACGACTGGCTCCAGACAAAACTGATTACTTTCATTGAATTACGGATGTTTCCGTTTACCATATGACCTGCCGTGCGTAACTGAATAATTCCATCGCATTACAGACGTCTCGGTTTTCCGTAATTACATACCTTCCGTAAAAACTGAATAATTCTGTTGAATTTCCGTATATTTACTAATTACATTATACTCCGTTTATTATACGGAACGCTACTTATGGAATTCCATTATTAGGAAGGAATTGTTTCGTCAAATTGTGGAAATGATGTTTTTTATGGGAAAGGAATCAACGTTAATGTAACAGAAAAATCGCAGGAAACGTTTATTGCCGGAAATTTTCCGTCGATTTATGGCATAAACTTTTAGTGATAGGGCTCGATGGAGCGTCCATGATAATATTCCCACATATTCCATCTCTCGTTCTGGGTCTTGACACCACGCGAGCAAGTGTGGAATGACTGGTCTTAACTACTTTGTGGGGTAAACCACATTAAAAATATGCTATATAAGTTTCAAGCTAATTAACAGATGAGAAAAATACCATTCGTGCTACGAACAGTGCGGGCATGCGGTAATTTTGAGTGAAGCAGCTGTGATCGCCCTGGAAGCAGGGAAGAGACGGCTTCTTCCAGCCAAGGCCGAATGGGGTAGAACTCCTTTTTCTTGCCTCCTGTCCCAACGCCCGTTCTGTCGCGTGCCAGAAAACTGACGTGTTTTAGCATTGCTTTCGTAAAATAAGATTTTGGCGAAATCGATTCAACAGTCCTGGAGCTGGGAAACGAAACTCACAGCTTCTCTCGCAGACGACCTTGTTACGAGGGATACAATATGAAGTGAGAGTTGGAACGTAGACACTCCCACGTCCAACGAACGTTTATGCATTTTATGCACTCCTGGTTGCGCTATCTAGTTAGGCTTTTCAAAGCTCAACTCCAAGATTTACTTTTTTCTCTGTTTCACTATTCGTTTGTAGGAGGAAAAATAAATCAGGTTCCGTCTTTCCGCTTTTCCAATTCCCCTCCCCCAATCCCCGGAAAAGGAAAGACTTGATCATTGTATTAATGGGAGCCTTTCAATCGCGATGTCTTTTGAAAGAAAGTCTATAACTATTTTTCTTCTATTTTCTCTTTCCTAGCCTCTATTCTTCGTCTTCCTCTTATTGTTTTAATTCGTTTCGTTTTGTGTGTGGTCCCGCTTTTCTATTTCTTGGAGTGCCCGCAACCCAGAGGTCAATAGTAAAAGCTTTTGGGCTCGCTGCTTCGGTTTAATTGAGCCCAAGTCTTTTCTCTTAGTCCGCATTAATTATTTCGATAAACTGATGTACCGCATCGGTCATTGCCTTAATTGGCAAGGGGATGTGTGTGGGGAGGGGGAAAGAGCTGCATTTAGCACGAGACGGTTTTTAGGTTAAACGTAGCCGACAGTCCACACCAGTACTGCCTTCGTGGGAATACAAACTACAATAATCTGAGAGAGGATATAAAAGACAACAGCATGGACTCGGGACACGAACCTGGGACGACCCCTTCACTAGTCGGCCAATCTTCCAGCAACCCTACTGGGGCGGAGTTCCCTGCGTCATCCGAGCTGAAAGGTGTTAAAGTACAAATCAGGAAAGATTTCTTTCTCAAATTTAGTACATCTTATATTCTCACAAGGTATCTTAAAGGTTGATTGCCACCAAATAACAAGCTGCAGCTTCTATAGCCATTTGCCGCTATCTTGTTCTGTCTAGCCCTGTACTTTAAAACAGGTGAAGGAATACAAAAATAAATTTCTTTTTACACAACAAACAAGCCACGTGCCATCTTAATTATTGAGTGTAAAGTTGGTGCGCCCACATGCACCAAGTAGCAAGCGGTAAAGTTAAGTCTAACGACAACACGGGCGCTTTTTTTTATACATCGACCGTTTTGAAATGCTGATTTTGAACCGCTAGATGGGCGCCATCGAGTGACAGTGATACCATTAACCTTGATCGTTTGCTCCCTGGTGCACGTAGAAGCATTAACTTTACATTCAATGATATAGGAGGCACGTGGCTAGTTCGTTACGTAAGAAGATATTTCTTTGCGCATAACCTTCGCATGTTGATATTTAGTGCTACATAGAACCAGGAGCCTATAGAAAACAACTTTCTATAGGCTCCTGATAGAACTAAATAATGGTAGACGGCGCTAGATGCTGGAACCTCCCATTCGGTGAAGGATGCTTTGAAATGCTTATACACATTTACGGTGGCCTTTGAAACTCACTTCGTTAGTATTTTATGCTTCGCACATATATCTCTGAACTTCAGTTATATCTACGAACTCCATACTTCACACATATAATTATGAATCTCACACACATTTCACACCTACGTCTGTGAAGTTCGTAGTTATATCTAAAGAACTTCACACATCCTACTATGAACTTCACACTTACAGCTATGGACTTCGTACTTCACACAACTATTAATTATGAACTTCATAGATTAAGTTACAGAGTTCTATGTGACAGTATGAAGTTAACAGACGTAAGAACGAAGTTCGCAGTTGTATGTGTGAAGTATGAAATTCACGGTATAACTACGAAGTTCACAGTTATAAGTATAAATACGAATGAATTGAGCCTCCAGGGCCACCGTAAGAATCTGATACTTCAGATGTGACAGGGTGGAAGAAGAGTGAGAGACATTCCACCCTGGATGTGATGTGAGACGGAACGGAAGCCGGAGAATTCACCATGCGTTCAAGAACAACTCTATGTTGAGCTCTGTGTTGGAGAAGCCACGCAGTCTTTATTGTTCCCGAATTCCCCACCTTGAATTCGGAAACGGTAGAGGTGCCGATGTTGAGATTTGTACAGCAAAATAATTTAAAGCGCTCCAACTTATTCATTCAGTATTTTTTTTTCAGTTTTATTTTCAAGAGAAAGCAAAACTGAAAGAAAAGAAAGATAATCTAATAATGTTAAAAAAAAATCGTGATTATGAGACTGTTCAACTTTCGACTCGTTTCCAGACGCACTTATCTACGTGGTTGCTGAATAAATTAGATCTGTGCTGCGCTGCGTCGTCCAAGTGTACGCTATCCTTTATAGTGGCACTATCACGGATTGAAAATCGTACGGAAATACCGTGGCGCCATCTAGCGGCAGTGCTATTGTTGACATCTACAGCTTGCTCCCAGGCGCACGAGGACTATCAAATTTTCACTCAATCATTAAGAGGACTCGTGGCTTGTTTGTTTCGTTAAAAGAAATGGCGTTGTGCATTCCTTCGCTTGATGCAAGCAAATGCTACATAGTAGTATTGTGCGCGCGGTGTATCTTGAGTCCCGAAAGTATTTTGTGAGCGGCTACGTCTTCCTGGATAGGGTGGCTTTAATCGATGGCCACCATTGTTTTTGTAACCATCTTGGATATCAACTAGGCACTCTGCTACTGAAAACGTACAATCGATTATCTGTGTTCGTTCTGCGGAGAACTCAAGGTACGCCGTGGACACTATAGGTATGTTTCCAGATTCTGCAGACTTTCAATCGGTGAGAGTGCCACTTTAAAATGTTATAAAGTCATTTTTGCACAGCGCGCAAAGTTATGTTCAATAAACAAACCCGCCATTCGGCGTCACAGTAAACCCAATCTGACTGGTGGGACCGTTGGTGTCTGTAAACCAAGTTGTAGGCAATGTCAGCAAAAAATATAAAATTCAATCGAACTCGGGACTTTCTTTCTTGTTTGCTGTGCTGCCACTCGTTGCCGCGAGATGTCGCCACCAAATGCCTCGCTCTCTTGGACAGCGTTTCAAATCAGTCCGACGGGGCCAACGAGATTGACAAGAACACACCCACGCAACGAAAAGCTTTCCCGCCTTCCCCTTACGACGTTTGTGACTCCATCAGCCGAGTCAGCGCATTTCCTTCACTCACTCCCGTTTTCTTTGCCTTAAAGTAGCCTGCCTGGCTCTTTCATTTTCTCCCCCAATTTTTGTGGAAAATTCGAACTTTTTCGTCTCTCTCTCCCTGTCTTCTGTACGGCCGCACAACGACTTTGTCCGTCCGTCGCTTTTTTCAGCTTCAGAACTAAATAGAGAAAAACGCTTTTCCTTATTTTGCTACAGCAACCAAAAAATTGTTAAACACCGCGGTAACTTAAAACATGGTTGCTTCCTCACAGCTAATAGGCTTTCTGGACGTAACTCAATGAAATAATGACATTTGATTGTCGCATTGAAACACTACAGGAAAACGTGCAACCGTAAAAACAAAAGGACTTAACGACACACATTAGCTTCATTTAATCTAAGATAATATTCTAAGATAATTCTAAGATAATATTCCATTAGTTTAGGCAAGTGCTCAGATTTCATGAATTTTGGCGTCGTAGCATTCCCCTGCAAGATTTTTTTTATTTATTTTTTATTTTGTTTTTCAGGTTTCATCTGAAAGGTGGAAATGTACGTTTTTCAATACAGTAAATAGAATGTTTTACTGTACGCAGGAACCGATCCACTGCCATTGCTTCAATTTGCTTACACTTTCACAGAAACCGTGAAATACACATGCGTTTGCCTAGGTTCAATACTCTTTGTAGATCATATTTTTTTGGACATCATGTCTATTTCGCTTAGGCCGGAGTCTAGGCGAGGTCATAAACGGGGAAAGGCAGTCATTGTGACGACCAATCCAAACGCAGTAATTAATGTTCATTCTTTTCACGGCATTAGTGAAAAAGGGGGAGCATGTTTATTTTTTGCAAGTAGCAATGAAAAAGGACGAGGGTGTGCATTCTTTGCACAGTACCAGTGAAATTGGCAAACGGCCTGCAACGTGAAGGATTAAATACATACAGCTGATGCAAACCTAGTTACGTTGCCTTTTGGACTTAAATGTCAGACTGCCTGAGCGGGGAATCGAACCCACGACTTTTGAAACCAAAGGCCGAGGTCCTATCACTGAGCCATACTGACACTCAGGCAGTCTGACATACAAGTCCAAAAGGCAACGTACATAGGTTTGCATCTGTATTCATTTAACCCTTCTGAGCCGATTGGCTTTCGGTCCTGTTTAATGTGAAGGGTAATGTAAATCAGTAGTAACAATCAGTAACAACCGAAATAATTACAACATGTATTGTGTGCACGGAAAACTATGAGCAATCAAACACTGGGCCCTAACTGAATCATATGCCAGTGCAACAACATACGGGACATTGTTACAACATGGCTTCCATGTTACGCGGGGAGTAGCTAGTTACTTAAATTGGTGCAGGCAAAATCTGGAAGTATATTTGGGCTCTGGTCTGTTTATTGGTATTTTTCTGCGTGATTTTCATTCCCGATCAGGGCCTAAAAAAATAGGGCGTTATGAGGCAGGGGAATTTCCCCAACCTACTAAAAGTCTGACTTGGAAATACAGACCTCAGTCGAAAATAACAGAAAGCAATGACGAAACTATCCTAAACGGGGGAAAAAAACATCGAAAAAGTTCAAAGTTTGGCACAAAACGGGATCAATCGGCCCACTTTCCCGCCCCCCCCCCCTTTCCCCCCAGTTCTTTAAACAGCTTGTCAACTTTAGGCTACATGCTTGGGTAATCGACGGGAACTAAAAATATCTTTCGCTTGATAGGGCGTAATTGTAATCGTTCAAAACGGTTTGCGTCTACTTATGCTACCCATCCTTTTCCGTCATCGTTCAAAACGGTTTGCGTCTACTTATGCTACCCATCCTTTTCCGTCAATTTTTTTCCAAATGATCCTAACACCGGAAATCCAAGAGTATTACGTGAACCATCCAGTCGTTAACAAAACAAGTGTTGCGAATGAAATTTGGTCAAATCCCTTGCGATCGCCTACATTGAAGAAAATTGTGGACAACATGATTGCAGCTCCCACCTCGACCCTACTCAGCCTCTCTCGGTCCCAGCCTGGAAAAGCGCCAATTGCCGAAACACTGGGAAAACGAACACCATTACGAAGCAAGTTTCTGCGGTTAAAACAAAAAAAAAATTGTTTTTGACTAGCTTCAGGCAACTTTTGAAACTTGTTTATATTTCTTATTTATTTATTTAACAACTTCAGTTTTACAGTACTCACCACGAAGTGTGGTGTGGATTTTTGCAAAACAAATAAATAAACAAGATTTCGACAGTGGGTTTTTGTCTCGTTTTCTTTTTGCTTGTTCGCAGACATCGTTAAGTCGTACAGTTTGCTTACATTCATTAATCACTGTGTTGCCAATCATAAATTCGGTTTCAGTAACTAAGGAAGGTTAGACCATGCTAAAACAAAAATGTTGATGCCTAATATCTCCACCGCTTTTTAATATTTTTACAACAAATTTGGTATGTGAGCCGTATAGGGACTGGTAAACAGGCATACCATAATTTACAAACATCCATTGGATCTCCTCGGAAATGTGCACCTGGGCTGGAATCACGATGACACAGCTCCTCGGACATCGCTCATAGCATAAGTGTTTAGCAAATAGCTTCCACCAGCTCATTGTTGCTAAACCCAAGTTAAAGCTAAAATTCCAGTTACCCATTTGGCTTTCCGTCCTGTAATCTTTACATTGTAAACCAAAGTCTCATAGCAGAAATGAAGCAACCGCAACGACGACCCCCGGAAGGGGAACAACGAAAACGTGCGAGTGTGCCAATTCTTTGGCTTGAAGTTGAAACTGGGACGTTGTTGCCCTGAAAAGAAGTTAAAATTGGCACATTGTTGTCTCGACTAACAATTTGCTCTAACAATTACCCTTCTAACCAAACACCGTGGTAATCTCAAGGGCAAGCATATAACATGACGTCATGCACACTTCTTTTTCACACGGTACGCATCGCTTAAGCCGCAGCGAAAGACTGGGAGGGGGGGGGGGGGTGCCGTTACCATTAAGCATTAACTCTACCTAAAAGAGAATTTCAGGGGGTGTTTGCTATTAATTCAAATAACCATCCATTTTCAACTACGTATAGCAAAGAGGAGGAAGGGAAGGAAACCAAGAGGAGAGGGAGAGGACGGGATAAAAGGGGGAGTATTACACAAACAAAAATCTACTGTTGCAGTGAACGATCAGGCAGCGCCGAGCAAATACTGGGAAACAACCACGGGTCAAACAAATCCCCGGGCGAAGCCGGGTACGATGCTAGTTTTGAATAAAAGAGACCTGCAGACAACTACTAATAAATACTCGAATGGAAACCTGTAAACAACAATAACAATAAGGGAGCAAAACTGAAATATAGCACATGGTTAAAACAGCCAACGGAAGGATTTGCGCTGAGGAGCGAGTGAAATTCAGTGCTTGTCTACATTCTTAACAAAGATTACAAAAGAAAACACTGTACGCCAAAGCATCACGAATTAAAAAACAAAACTGAACTCGGTTTTATATTTCAGAGAGTCTACCAAAAAAAACACGTTGAAAATTCCTGACCTTTCCTGACATTTTTGTACTTTTTCCTGACTCACTGACTCTTTAGAGAAAACCTTGAGAGTGGCTCCTCCCATCTAAGGGTTCTGGAGGAGGCCAGTTAAAAAAAAAATGTTGCCTCTGCACGTAATTCCCGCACTACAGTTTCCCACCAAAACCAGACATGTAAACACATGTCAAGCCAGATTTCTACTCAAATCCACCGCAAAATACGCTAAACTGTTCTCCGCGACACACAGTAAAATTGCAAAAATGGTAGGCCTGATCCGTAAAAAAAAATTGCCCAAATATTAGAAATAAAACGTCTCGGCTAACAAATTCAGCTATGAATCGGTCTTGGTATTTACTGTTTTGTCGTGCGAGAAGCACTTCTAAACGCATAATGTAGTAAAACGTGGTTGTCCAGCTATAGACCTTCCCCTACAGGACTAACAAACGGGAAAAAAACCGAATCAAAATTAGACACTACGTGTTATCCAAGTGTAGTTCGAAGAATTTTTACCCAACATTATAGTCTGTTTAAGAGAAAACAGTATCATCCTCACTTACCGGCGGTGAACGGAACGGCCAAACCTAACATCCAATCCGTTCCATCCATCCGTTCCGTTCCGTTCCGTTTAGCAGCGTCTTACTGGCCAAATTTGACACCTAGACCCTTACAGTCAAAGCTCGTCCGTGTTCCTTACAGGTTTTGAATTTTAGACCCTTACTTTTAACTTTTAACGATACGTTTTTGTTTATTAATCAAAATGTAGTTCGAAGAATTTTTACCTAACATTATACCCCGTTTAAGAGAAAACAATATCGTCCTCACTTACCGGCGGTGAAAATTCCTGACCAAACCTAAACAACCAATTTCCTGACTTTTTATTGACTTCCTGGCCTATACTTTCTGATTTCCTGACTTTCCTGACTGGTAGACACCCTGTATTTAAGGTACGGTTTAACTGAACTGATGTATAGAACAGGAACGAAACGCGAATAATAAGCTTTCCTGGTTTCCTGGAAACCTTACTGTTGTATTCAGCCATTAGACACGTAAATAAAATTAAAACCATTGCAACCGCTCGAAAAAAAAAATACACTGCTCAACTCGTTAAAAAATGGGAAGAATGATATAGGCCTATAATGTTTCATTACGTCAGTTTTTACAGATCTGCGTAGTTATGATGCAAAAAAAAAAAAAAACACATTATAGGTAGTAAATCGGCGTGTAAAAGGGTCGACCACTATCACTGCCGGGTTTGGGAAAGACAGGTTTAAAGAATAAGAATAATTAATAAAATACAACTTCGCCATTTGAAGTCGTGATGTCAAACATCTGCCCATGATTTAAATCAAGAGGAAGACAACGGCACATTCAGTCACAGCTGTTAATATTTAATGCAAGGGTCAACGTGAGTGACTGCAAAATGGAGAAAAGCGCCAGACTCTTCCATCACCGATCTCTGCTTCACTCAGTTGCTCTTGGCAACCGAAAATTCTATTTCAGCAGCACACAATATAGACTTCTCCTACTTTCAGATTTTGAGACAGCAAACGTAAAATATATTTATTTCCCGACTGGTTTGCGAGTGCAACTGTATGTCCGTTAGGTCTGCTGAAAATGTCTATTCTACTGAAGAGCATAGGTTACAATACGAGGCAAACAAGGCCTACACAATTTAGAGCTCAAAACCTAAACTTTTATTCCTACATTTTTTTGTTTAATGCTAAGTGAAGTTACATAATACTACGCACCTAGGCAACCCTAAAGTGGTTACTCTTTTCGCAACGTTCTTTCGATGGTATTTCCTTGAGGAATTGAGGGTGTGTGTGTGTGGGGGGGGCATGTCCTAGTTTTCATTTAACCTTCGAATTATTAGGCAGTGCGATTAACTTGGTGAATGTTTTGGTGTGTTGATATCACTCCTTTGAAGAGCCGAACCATTCGGTACTTGGCGGCCCCTTTTACCAGTTTTGGTTTTTGATATGATAAAAGAAAGACAAGTAAAAAAAAAAATGGTTCAAAGGGTTTTAGCGAGCGTTAACCGCACCCGGTCATTTGCCCGACGAAGCCTTAAAGCCCTATGTCTGCAGCACCCGGAATGGATTCCCAGGAGGTCACCCACTCAAGTACCAATCGGGGCCAATGCTACTTAACTTCGGTGGTATGACGAGAACCGGTGTTTCCACCACTGCAAGAAAGACGATTAGGGTAGACATTCAACAATATAGCAGTACAATTACTAGAAAATGAACGGTAATGAAACTACGAATTAACGATTGTGAATTGTTTAATCGTGCATTCAACTTCTGATGGGGCGCGTTCTCATTTCCCTTGTTCGCCTGAGGAGCAATTTCGGAATCGAGCAACAATGCTACAACGTGTCAAAAATAACGATCTCACGTCACAACAATGAGCTCGTTGTATACGTTTGTTAAACCACGTTGATCGGTAACAATGTAGTGCTCCAGCTTCTGTCTTCGCTACTCGATCGACTTCGGTTGGTTTAGGGCCCCCGCGCACACGGCAACCAAGTCGAGCGACCAGGTCGCTGCGGCCAATAAGAATGCACTTGGCCGCCGCGGCCAGTCAGTTGCAGCGGCCACTGGGTTCCCGGGCGGCGTGCAGGCGACCACAAGGCGGCGATACTTGTTCCGTATTCATTTTTCACTACGTGATCGAGAGTAATCAAGTGAAAAAGGACGTGGCCGCGACGTACGTCGCCGTGTTTTTTGGCCGCGACGACCACTGGCCGCACGACCTGGTTGCATTGCTATACCGACCGCCCTGGTTAACTGATACATGGACAGGCCATGGTTAGGACCATGGGAAAAAGCACGGACGGAGCACGGACATACATATGTATTTCTGTTTTTTTTTTTTTACTAACAAAATTGGGCGAGAATGGTAAACCAGACCGTATACCAATAACAACAATAAAAATTAAGCGAAAAAATCCAACAAAACTGAACAAATAACGGTTTCGCCATTTAGAAGCAAACATTAGAGATCATATCTCCCATGGCACACACAGCCGTGAAAGAACACAAATAAAAAACGTATTAAAGTTCAGTCGAACGAAACTAACTATAATTTGGAATCCAGTTCAGGGGAAGAAAATAAAAACAAATCCGCAAAACAATAAAACCCAATACATAAACACACCCACACTTACAGACATGGAACATTTCAACAAATTGCGTTCACTTTCTGATAAAAATAATTCTTGTTCCCTGAAATTGGATAAAACTAACGCCCTTAAAAATAAATAGCCTTACGTTATGCACGCAGCACAAAATACGTACGTGACCACTCACACCAAACATAATTAAAACATAAACACTGACAAAACAAATCCCAAATAACAAAACGCCTGCGTAATGCACAAATTAAACACTCACCCATCTTGAGTTCAATTTCTAATATTATCCCTGGTACTGGAATTCAAATTATAATGCATTTCGTCGAGTGAACTCGAATCTGTTTTTATTTGCGTACCTATTTTATTTGAGAGTTACATTGGATATGAGCTCGAATGCTTCTCCGTTTTTTGTTCATTTAAACTGTAAGAGGTGCATTCCTCCATATTTTAAAAAGGATATAGTTAAAAATGATGGAAAAAAAAGGACCATCATACTTTGAAAGTTCGAAAAATTCCAAGACACGAAATCACGCTCAAACGCTCAAATTCAAAAACAAACAAATCCTACCGATTTGCAAATTTTCGAAAGGCTGCATTGACTAAAAATGGAAATAATATAGTCCTCCTCTTTTTCACCACAAGAAGCTTATTTACAAGATTTACATTATTTACATTGTATATAGTGTGATTCATAAAGTCTGAAAAATAAGCCTATGAATGTAGGCCTATAAAATGTAGGCCTATACCATAGGGGTGCCTAATTTTAATAGCACATGAAACAAAAACCTTTGTTCAATCTAATAAAGAAGGTTTTTGCTACATTTTATAGGCCTACATTCATAGGCCTATTTTTCAGTACTTTATGAAACCCTGTATACATCATTTCCATCTTAGTCATTGCAGCTTGTCGAAAATTCGCAAATCGGTAGGATTTGTTTGTTTTTGAATTTGAGCGTGATTTCGTGTCTTAAAAAGAGTTAAAAATGTTAAACACCGCATATGCTTTTACTTAATTATAAGTTAGACCGAATTCATTAAGGCCTCGGCGGGACATAAAACAAACGAAATTGCGTTTAGTAAAACTAAAACTTTTAAGTATCTTGGACTACATGGAACGCTGGCCTTCCAAACAGTCTTACGAGGCTGGAAATAGCCAATTCCGGCGGAAGTCGGTAACATAAAAGTTTGGCGACACGCATGCTGATTTCAAATAGGTTTGTTCCGTGACCATTTCCTGTGCGCAATTTAGACCGGGCTTTCAACGAGTACCTCTTTCCAAAATGTCCACCATTAAACTGCGCTTTGCACTTTAAATTTCTTGGTTGTGGATACAAATAAATGCTGGCACTCCGACCATAATACCATCTCATTATTGTAAATGTTAGGTGGTATAATGTTGAAGCACCTCGATTTAGTTGTACATAAAGGGTGTTGGTTGGCCATGTTGACCGCTTGTTCGTCTGTTGGGCGTATATTTGATACCTATTCGGGGTGTTGGTCTAATGAACATCTCGTGTATATGGCCTGCCTACCTAATTTTTGGGCGTCGGTTCAGGAATCGAGGTCTTTATAAGTTTACGACAACAACACAAATTCAAAGCGGGTAGTCAGCATGTTGCGTTGTGAACAGTGTGGTATGCGTGCTTTTTAACAGTAGTGTAGTTAAGTTAGGTGGGGCCGGTGGCAACTTAGTTCTTGGGGGCCCCCTCCTTAATATACTGGATGGCCCATAAAAAATGTCTGCTGAAAAATTTCTTAGTCCATAACTTTTTTCTAATATTTTAAAAAATTTTGTTATAGTGAAAATAGGGACCATTTGTTCGTACTCTAGTCAAGTGGTGTTTTTTTTTTTTTTAAACTTGGAAAAAAGTTTGGACTTACAGAAATTTTTCAGCACATGCGTTTTTTTTATCAGCCTCCGTATTTTTGTAACGATAGGGGAATGGACGGACGAGGAGGCTGGAAATTCATTTTTCAAATACGGTTTAGCCTACATCAAACTGAATAAGTATAGTGTACTACAAAAGAGCCTTTCTTAATTCTAAATATTTTTTTTCTTTCAGGGGCCCCCCTGAGGCTGGGGACCCGTTGGCATTCTGTAACCCTTGCCACCCTATAACCAAAAGTTAATAAAACCATACACACAACGTCTGCTTTTTACGTTTTGTAACACTGAAAGTCTCACTGTAATTGGTTAACTCGTCCAGTGCAAGATACGTATATAACCACGCAAACAACGCTAAAAACTGTATCCAAGGAAGAAAAGGGAATTTTATAAGGGATCTCTAGCAACCCGAGAGAAGCGAGCCTAGCACGATCGATTACCGAGTTGTTGTTTCTGAGCCAAACGGATGCGAGATCAATCTGTTGACGTAGTACATATGTTCCATATTGGATCAAACCTTCTATAAATTCTTATTCTAGAGATAGCTTTTTTTTTTAAAGTACATAGACTTAATAAAATAAAACCGGTGTGTCTAGAGTACGTTCTGGTATGGAAGGGGTTAAAAATGACAATGATTTTCTTTCCAACGTTATTACCGCAAAAAAAATATCAACTGGTCTTCTAGTAATCATATTTTCTCACCGAATACAAATTATAATCAATTATCATAAAATGAATGGTAACTTCCCCCCCCCCCAAAAAAATCTAAATAAGTGACATCTGAAACAAAATCCACAAGAACCCGATAACTTTCAGCCAATCAAAGTACTGATATCAGAACAAAAAAGGCTGCCACCAAGTTGCCACATTAGTTGCCAAGCTAATTCCAAGACGCTAAATGAAAAACTTGACCATAGCTACGAGTTGTAGCAATATATGGTCAGGTTTTTCATTTAACCTTGATCTAATAGTCGGTGGGATTAGCTTGGCAACTAATGTAGTAACTTGGTGGTAGCCATTTTTGTTCTGGGCGGGTTTTTTCACCGTTGTGAGTTTTGTTTCAGATAATCAATTATAAAATGTATGGTAACTGCCTGAAGAAGCTACTTTGATTGGCGAAACAGGAAAAGGGACCCGTGATCAAGCCCCCCCCCTCCTCCCCCACGCCAGAAGTGCCGACCAGAGTAATGGGAGGAAACTCAGGATTCTTTTGGCACACATGGGATCTCTTCTCGCCAACATCTCCGCCTCTATCATGATTAGAGGTTTGTCGGTTCGAATCCCTCGTTGTGCCCCTGTAAAGGTAAAAATTCCGACGGGATTCAGTTTTTATCTTTTCTTTTTAGTTTTGTTTTGGCTTTTAGTTTTATTTTGCAGGCTAGTCCCACCTCCTCATATGTGGGACTAAACACAAAGTCTTTAAAAGAAATTTGAAAACTTTTGTTTTGTTTTGTTTTGGCTTTTATCAGCATTATTTAGTGGGTTAGTCTCACCTCCAGATAGCTGGACTAAACACAAAGTCTTTAAAAGACATTTGAAGACTTTTCTTTTTCTTGGTTTGGCTTTTATCAGCATTATTTTGTGGTTTAGTGCCACCTCCTGATATTTCCGAATGGTGACCATTTTTTTGACTCAAGAGGTTTTTTTTTCGTTTGGCGGAAGTTAAGAGTGTCACCCTCACTCCCATATTTGCTGCGGCGGATGATTTTAAAGTTTTACCGCCTGTGAGTAAGTGCTCTTACAACTTTCACCAAGTCACTTCCACGAGGTAAGTGAATATTCGAGGCTGATTTGGAATTCTCTTTAAGGCATAGCAAGTGGCAACATTAAGGAAGTAGTGGTTGGCGGGAGAAGGGGAGGGGGGGGGTGGTGTACACACTTCCTTAGCAAACAGCAAACCCTATGCATAATTTCGGCGTAATTAAAAACCATAAAGGGGCGTTTCTTGCTGGAGTATACCTTCTTCAAGCGGAAGCTATGACCTCCAAATGAAATATTCAAGCACATCAGTAGCCAAATGTTGGGTGAGGCGGGGCGAGGTGAGAGGTAGGCCGGGGCGTTGTGTGGCGGGGGCGGAGGGGGCTGGGGGCGGAAGCGGTTGGAAGCCGAGGAAGGGAAAGTAAAATCTGGTTGGCCAGGGAATACGAGAATCGTCTGCAAAGCCATCTGCATAGAAAACAGGGTTGGACAAAGCGAAAGCCTAGCACATTTGGTTAGTGATGACACG
>JAHWFP010111885.1:0-19291 GCA_023313725.1 Lithobius niger
TATAGAGAGCTGTTTTCATTGATAAGTCAAGAATATTTATTCATATACTTCTCACGAATACTTAAGAAGTAAGTTTAGAAATATGGTTTGCTTAGAAATCGAGTGCTTGTTGGGGAAATTTAGTGTAATGAAGAGAGCCACAATTGCCCTCGACCATTGCTACGACCTTCCTACAGGCCAACTAATTTTTTATAATAATTTAACACCTTTTTTTTAAAAGGCTTAAAGAAAGGTGGAATTCTTAGTGGAATAAGCATACATAAGCAATATATCTGCAATGCAACAAAAAAATAATATTAAAGAAAGACGAGAGCCAAAGTGGCTGCTCACTGAGATAAATACAACCCTAAGAATACAAACACAGGAAAAGAATTCCTGGTAACACATATAAATTGAAGCGTTTGCTTATTTTTTTAAGGAATAAAGATACCAAACTGCATTCAACCATCAAAATCAACGTGCATCCATTGTATCGACAATAGTTCGTGTTGGCGATTATTTGTGGTAGTCAGTTTACATTGTGATTATTACTTTGATCACATGTAGCGTTTTCCCAAAATACAAGAAAATAGTATTAGAAATGATTGCAATCTTTTTAGTTAATGCCTCCCCAAGTGTCAAACCATAAAGGCACATATTGGAGTTAAAAGTATCTTGAATACCAAATTTCATTCGTATACCAATTTTCAGTCGCATAAATTAGTTTACATGAACGGAATAAGTCAGTATAGCAGTCAGTAGCCAAAATTCAGTATAGCTAATAGCTGAAATATACGATCTTCACACACTATCACACACTTATCACATTGAAACAGTTTATGCACTTGTTTCAAATACAATTATTGCTTCCCAGGGTACAAAGACTGACCATTTTTAACAATTTTCAACCAACGTGAAATTAGCTCAACTCTGGTTTCTGTTAAAGTACCTAAGCTAATGGCCGCTATGAAACGATGCTAGAATTGAACAATGATTTTCTTCCAATGAAGTGTGACAACTGAACTTGGCGGGCGGACGACTAGCGTGATCCTTGATTATCTATACGTTAAGTCGCTGTAATTTATTAGTTTTAAAAAGGTTGAAAATGCGACATAACTATATAAATTAATTTGCCCTTGTAAATTTATTACACTAAAATGTGAACTGAAAAGTTTTGCATGCTAATCAATTTTGCCGGTGTAGTTTATTCAACTATACAAGTGAAGAGTAATGTGGCTCACAGAAAATAAAATAGTGTGCATTGGATGGACACATTTTCATAGAAAAATTACGTAAAATGTGACGTAAGTAGTACACGAATCTTACGTAGGTAACGTCTTAATGGACACTTTTAGTTTCGTTCTATTCTGTGGCACTGATTATTTTTACTGTGGCTGTATTCCTCTGTCGGTTGGAAAAAAATACCTTTCACCCAACAGACCTCACGTACAAAAGCAAGACTGCACTTACAACTTTGCTCACGTAGTGGCATTAAAAAATATTGAAGAATAACTTGGGAATTGCATGCTTTATTCATAAAGACTTTCTTAAATACTCAATAGAAAATGCCTACAATCACAGTCACTGCGAGGAAGTATAATACTGTTTCATTAGATAGATATTACCGTTTTTGCTTTCAGTCACACTATAATTTAGCCAGAGCAGTCAAATATACAGTTTGCTCTAAAGATCCGTTCTTGAATACGAATTACCTTTTCAAAATTTTAAAATGGGGTGGAGGTGATAATTTCTACGTGTATTAAATAATGATATTTGCGGGTGTAAATGATTTTCAAAGGAAGATTATTGGAATATACAATCGCATTTTATACCGATGTCTTATAAAGATGCATTTATTACGAAGGAAGCGTTAAGTTTTTTCCTTCGTTATAATTTGCAGTTATGTTTTTTCCTCATCTCACCGTTGTGCATATTTGTGTAGACAATTTACGTATGTAGCGGTACTAGAAAACTTCTAGAAAATAATAATTTTGTTAACGTGGGAAAAAAACTGGATCTACAACAGGTGAACACTACTTCAACTAGGAATCTTAACACAAATCTGAATACATATATATATATTTGCATTTATATATATATTATTCGCTTCGGTGGGGTGAGAATGTGGACAGAGATAGGCACTAGGTAGACTCCATGATAGCAAGTCCAAACACAGAAATTAACATTATCGTCAATCTGGTTCCTCCTTTTAATGGCAGAGCAAGGGCAGCATGTTCATTCTTTTCATGGAGGCAATGAAAACGAGGGAGCATGTTCATTCTTCGAACGGTAGCAGTGAAAAAAGGAGAACAGTAGGCAATGTAATGTCAATAAGGTAGCAACAGCCAGTAACAAACGAAATATTACGACGTGAATTTTTAACAAAAACTATTGGTTAACAAACTGTGGGCCTCACTAGGAACATCTCGTCTTCATAGACAGCATATGTTACGCCTAGAGCAGTGTAAGGGCTCGTTTATGCAACCACTCGCTTTTGCATTCTCGCAGCTAGAAGCTAGAAATCACCTCAAATTCCAACATGGCGGTGGTTTTATGTCTGCCGCCTCGCAACGAAAACAGCAAATAACGTGAGTTTAGAAGCGTTTGGGAAAATTGTTTCGTCAAGAGGAATTCTTCATATTATTGGCACGGATTATAAGACTGCAAGTATTTACTCAAAAGATGTCGGATTTAGCTAATCCATTTAGCGTTGTTACCATGGCAATGTCACCTTTGCCATCGCGATTGAGTTCTAGCTGCGAGAATGCAAAGGCGAGTCGCTGCGTAAACGCGCCCTAACTGTAACTAATACAGACTTGGTTTTCGGAAGATTCTTCGATTCTTTACCATTGCAGTACATAATTGCCATTTTTAATTAGCACCACTCAAAGACAGAACCTTCCTGTATTCCGTTACTTCAAATTTAGACACTTGATTTTCGAAAATTCTTTGAAATCATTACCAACTAAATGTTGAATCCAGCAATAAAAATGTTAATTAGCACCATTTAAAACTCGAATCATCCCATTCTGTTGTTGGCAGAGCGAACGAAGCGAGCATAGCATTGCCTATTAACGGTCACCAATGCAAAATGTCGGTTGGTTGGTTGGTTGCACTTTTGTAGTGTGGATGGAGCCAAAACGAACTGTCGGATTGGAATAAGGTTTGCTACTTCGCTTGAACCCACCAATATTGTGGCTGAGTTCGAATTTGCTGTAAATCGACCAATTATAACAGAAAAATTGTATTTTTTCGAATTTATCGATCCAATACTCACCATTGTAAATGTGGAATCCTGAAGAATTAAGGAATTCCGACGAAGCATACACCGTAATGGTGATCAAATGAAAAAAAAAAATCCACAATTGGTTCATTATAGCTGACACTCTTTTTACACGTACTTTAACGAAATGGTAACATTTGATCATCACATTTTATCCGTCTTGATGCTAGGGGGGATGCCAGTGGCCCCTTGGCTTGTACCAAGTGGCATTTTCATTTTTGCTCTGGCGTCCCTCCCGAAGGGTTCCACTCTACCAGCAAGGTACTTAACAGGAGTTCCGGCAGCTGTGTTCTCAGTATGCCAGTAATCAGCGGCTGTTTACTGATGGGTCAAAGTCAGACGTTGGCGTGGGATGTGCTTGTGTGTGTAAGGGAGTGACGGTTGCCCATCGCCTTCCATCAGGCTATTCTGTTTTTTGCAGAGCTATTGGCTCTCGGTTTGGCGGTGGAATGGATCCTTGACCTTCAGGGCACGCATTTCATCATCTTTAGTGATTCCGTGAGTGCCCTGGAGTCCTTGGCGAATTACAATCCTCGGAACCCCTTGACACAACGTGTCCAAGCTTTGCTTTCCCGCTTGCCCGGCTAGCGGAAAACCGTGCTTTTCTGCTGGATCTCGGGCCATGTTGGGATAGGTGGAAATGAGCAATCGGATTCTGCCGCGAAAGGGGCCCTTTCTGGCCCTCTCGGAAGCGGTCTCAGCCTTGTTCCCTCAGACGCCTATCCAACTGTGCGTCTGAGGTTACACGCTTTTTAGCAAGCTTTGTGGGACAGACAGGACGGTAATAAATTACGAGCTATTATGGGCACTGTTGAGGACTGGCACTCGGCGTGAGGAGGTGGTGTTGGCCCGTTTGCGCATTTGTCACACTCGACTTGCTCACTGTTTCCTTTTGCGGGGGGGGGGGGGGGGTTGACCCTCCTGAATGTTATTGGTGTCGACGGCCACTTACGGTTCGGCACTTCCTTGTTGATTGTCGCCATCTTGATGGTGTTCGTCGTCGTTTCTGTCTTCCGCATGACATTGCGCGTCAATTGGGTGATAAGTGTGTCTTCCTGTCCGGTGTTTTTCAATTTTTGCAGGACGTACAGATGTATGACAAGATTTAGATTTGGGGTTTGAATAATGTCTCTGTAATGTGTGGTGGAGTGGCAACCCGGACCACTGCACTGTGACTGAGGTTGGCGCTAATGACCAAGCTCTCGACGCGCCATTAAGCCTCAATCCCCCCCCACCCCCTCATCACATTTTAACCAACAGAAATGCAAGCGATCGGAAAAAAACGAAAGGATTCTGTTAATGACACACAATTGCTTCGTATAAATGGAATGCTTGCAGAATTCCCTTCAACATAGCGTTCAAAGTGCCATTCTAAAATTTGATACCTTAAATCGTCGTAGAATGACGAAGCTGTTTATATGAAACGAAACCGCACGGCACACAGTACTGTACGTTTATACCACAATACGAATTATTAACAAGTCTTCTCGTAACAGTTTCGAAATTCTCCAGTAACCCAAGCTCTCAACACCATTTTACGTGATAAAAATTATCTCGAACCCTGAATCAGTAAGTTTGTGCTGATTTGTATCCCTCACGCGAAAAGGCTAAGGGCTCCAGCAACACTAAAACCATGACGCCAACGAAAATGCAAATTAACCAGAGAGAATGTGAAAACTAACCGTGATGGCGCCGATTCTAAATTTAAAGCAATGGCGCTGCGGTGCAGAAGACGAATGTTTCTCATCGCTAACACTGAATCGAACTACGAAAATTGTAATTAGCTTCACTCAAAACCACAATCAACCCATTTAGTTATTTTAAATGTTTGGCACTTCACTTTCGAAAGTTGATCTAGTCTTATTGCCAATGTAAATTCCAAGAAAGGAAAATTTTCATTATCAAAAACAAAAAGTGAAACCAACCCATATTTGGGTTTTAAATAACATAAAGGGGGGTCGATATATAAAAAGAGGACAATTTCTTTGTTGATGGGGCATTAGTTATGAATGGTAGCAACTTGGGACCCAACATACATACAGAGAATAATATTAAAGCCGATGTTTAGAATCTATGTTCCATTAGGCAGATATATAAAATAACAGTTCTGACAAGTGAGTCAGGTTTTAGCAGATTAGATTAACCTAAAGTACCCAAAAAAATAATGTTGAAAGGACGCCCGAAAACGCACTCAAAAAATAAGAAATCAGCAACGTTTCAGCGCTTACAACTCTATTATCAAGCTGATAATAAATATTACATGCTTTTAACCCTAATCAGACTTGAGCAAGTTGCAGTTTGTTTTTTAGAGTTTTATTTGTTTGATTATCGCTTGAAGCCTTTAAGGTTTTTTTTTTTTATCTCTTGACAACAGACTGCAGTAATATCCAAAACGTCGATGCTTTCTTTATTTTTATGTGCACCTTTGGGCTTTCTTTCAACATCAGTGTTTTTTATCAGTCAATATATGGTTTCATACTACGATATTTTTATGTGATGAAATGTTACGAAGTTATGAATAACAAAGAACTCTTTCAAACCTGGCATGCATGCAAGGAATATTGCAAACAATGGATGATAACAACACAAAGGAGAAACTTTTCTTCAGTGCAAACAATGAAGATTAACACTGCTTTAATGAATTCCGTGTATCAGTGTATGAGACCATGTCGCTTGCCTTATTTTGATAGACCATCAGCTTGCTGTCACAGTTAACACAAATGGTGAAAAAAAAAAACCGACTGCATTACTCAAAACAAAAATGCCACACTGACATGAAACAACTTTTTTTTTTTTAGTTTTCAACTCCTCCATGCAATGTTTCACAGTCTCGGTTCATCGGAAAAAAACACCACAAACAAACCAACTTTATCAGTATACTTGTTTACGACTTTATTCTGCTTTAGTCAGTTGCTCAGGCCTTCATACACTAAAAGAAGGAGGTGAAACACTTTCTGTAATCCTAATACACCTGAGATTTTCAGGTTTTCTCGGGTGCCTCCTACGACGATTTTTGGCATTTTACAAGTAATTTAGTCGGTGAAATAAAACTGTGCACAGGTGTGTATCTGTATTTATTTACCATTTGGCATTCATTCGGTCTTGCAATCTACGATTAGCTGCTGCAACATGTTTGTACAAAATTCCACAGATTTTTCAGTAGAACTCAACAGGCATGTCTGAAATTGTTTCTATTTCCTTGCCTTTCCTAAGTTTCTAAGTTTCCTAAGATTCTAGACTTTCCTGAAACGTTCGCTTCATTTTCATTTTTCTGAAATTGCCAGCTTCTATATAGGTTTTATCTGAATGCATGTATTTTGTTTGTTTGTTTTATGCTTTGTAAGGTTTACAGTGCACTTTTCAACCCGTCACTGAGCCATTTGACAATCCAGTAATTTCCGGTTTTATTGATATAGGCCAACAGTATTTCAATTTCGAAATAAAGTGGCTAGGAACATTCTAGCCACTCATTTAAAGGCGGGTTGCCACCAAACGAATGTTGCAGCATCTAGTGCCATCTTGTACTATCAAGTTCTCTCTAGCGCTTGCTTGCAGCTAGCCTTGCTTTGCTTCCTTTGCTTGCTGCGACCAAGCGCTAGACAGAACCCGATGGTGCTAGATTCTGCAGACTTTCATGTGGTGGTAACCTGCTTTTAAGGACTGTGCAGTTTGCAGTAGTAGACAAAGACGTGGCAGCCTTTAACTGATTCTAGGTAAACCAATGTGTGACTGAATCACTTGATTCACTAACTGGGCAAACTCTTTCCAAAACCCGAAAATAAAAAAAATTCAACAATGGCAGAAACTTGATGCAGCACTAGAAGGACATATATATACATATATACAGGAAGGCACTTCGTCACTGAGACAGCTTTACACGGAATAGACGTGTTCTTCTGAAATTCCTGACGACGTTTTGTTCAGTGGATGAATTTTTTAGTTCAGAAATGGATCAGTTTGACCAGCGTAATCTATGATACTCTGGAACTGGAAACTTAAAACAGTCAAACATTCCTCGATCTTAATGGAACTCTCTTGATAGTGATTAGTGTTCTGCCTTTTGGTACACCTCGGTAATCTATGTATATATTGTGGCCCAAGTAGCAGCAATCACAGCAAGGAAAGCTAGCTGACATGGTAAGTAAGCCACGAGGCTTCATTCTAGATAGGTGTGGGCTAAACTCTATTTTAGTTCTTCTTTCTTTGGTTTATGGTAATAAGGCTATTTGCATTGCAGTAACACGAAAGACGTAATATATTGGGCACTGCAACGGACTTCACTAATATCTGTTTTATTACATTTTCAGATGACATGATTCAGCGTCACAACAATACATGCATCCTTGACAGTGGTATACGTGGCTTGTGCGTATCCGTCCTCGAGTGTGATCCAAGCATAATCGCTGCAATTGTAGATACGAGCAATGGGAATGGGGCACCAGAATTTGAAGAATGCTCTTTCATTTCTAAAGAGGGCGCATCTTATCGTGGAGTTTGCTGCCCACGCCAATCCTCTGCCCAAGATGATCCAAATCAAATATTTCGAGATAGACCAAAGCCAGTAATGCAAGTCACTGGGTCTAATGGTGGTCGTTATCCTGTAACTGTTGTGCATGTTGATTGGCCGTACAGTGCACTAATTCCAGCAGTTATCCACACTGTGTCATCCGGCTCCAAGACACAATTTATGTTTCCGTTCAATCCCTGGTCACCGGATTTATTTCCTGGATTAATACCCCCACCTCGACCAATTGCGCCTCCCAGTGGCCCACCAAGGCCTACTGAAGTAGACAATGGTGAGAATGGAGACAACGAGGAATTCCACGATGAGGAGCAAGATGGAATATCTGGAAAGTTTCCGACTGTTGAACCCGAGGATCCCGGCCATCAGCAGAATGGTTCAGTCCATGTTCCAATGGGTCCGTGGATCCCTGGGGTGAACTGGCCTCCTCCAGTGCCCACCCACCCGCCAGACCACACTGCACCCACACACCCTCCTGCACTCTTTCCTCAAGAACACCCAGCCATTCCTGCCCCAAGACCAACTCCTGCACCTGCACCTGCACCTGCTCCTGCACCTGCGCCTGCTCCTCGACCCGTACATCCTCAGCCAGGTCAAATTCCTGGCATTCCAAGTTTTCCTTTCCCTCCCGGCTGGCCATGGGTTACACTTCCTACCCCTCCACCAGCTAGACCAGTTACACCAAGGCCACAACCTGGTCCACAACCTGGAAGGCCAGGCCCACAAGTGCCAGCGACTCGACCACCACCAAGACCAACTGCACCCCCTCCTACTGGTGGAGGAGAACCAAGTAAGTAAAAATAAGATTTATTCCACTCTAAGAGGTGGTGGACTGACAATAAATAGTACTGACAAGGAAAAGTTGCAATGACAAAACACGGCAATGTAAAATGCGTAACTGAAAGTTGTAGCATCCATATTCTTTGTGGAAAAGCTGAAGGGAATGAGCTAGGCCTAGCATTGCAGATGTTTTCCTTTCCTTGTGCTTTAATATTCTGTCGTACTTCGTAAAGACACGCTGGTGTGTGTCTTCTTTAGCGTTATCCAACGGCTACAAGTTTATTGGTCAGTCGTGTGATTCAATCCGGCGTTCACTTTCTGTTAGCCAAACACTCTGACCACAGGTCTGCATTTTCTCATGCTGTTCGAGGACCCCAGGAACCCCTCACATGATTGGGGTGCACACTAGGACTTAGCTGTTTTCCTTCTATTTGGTGGCATGCTACCAGAGTTCTATGATGATGCAAAATGACTATTGATGATAAGGGAGAAAGCGATTACATGTGAATACTTGGCCCACTCTCTCCAACTCTTCCTGCATTGCAGTTATGCTGCATGATAGAATATTTGAGTGATTCCAAGTTTAAATCTTGGAGAAATTACACTTTGCCGAATGCATACTAAGGTTGCAGCATACCAAAGCTTACAACAGGTATGGAATCCTCAAAGTCAATTAGTTTGTTTTATGATTGGAGCGAAGGAGTTAAGAAGAATGCATCTGATAATAATACTTTTGCACGACTACTAAAACTAATAGTTTAACTTTCTCTTCAACGTTCTGTGTGTGATGCTACTGTTTTATTCCCTTAGAAAGGAATCAGTGGTGCACAGCCATTCCTTGGACCAGATTTTATATCTCACGTTATTCAAAACTCAAATAATAATAATACTTATCATAAATAGTTGGATTGTTACAAACCTAGCAGTTTACAAGAAGCAATAACTTTAATAATAATGCTTTTTTCCATAAATTCAAATGCACTAAGTGTTAAATTGATATTTGGGAGCTTTTCTGTAGGGGCTATTTAAATGCTTTCGTAGTAGCAATCTTCTTTTCTTTCATCTTTGAATATGGTACTACTACACCTTTAGTTACGGTTATCAATTCTCTCTACTTTTTATCTTGTTTTTCGCAGATGAAGTGTATTTCCTTACACCCCAACTATTCGGTAACAGAATAATTTTCCGTAAGGTCTTATTTTAAAAATCCTTTTTGTTTGGTTTGACTTTTCTTTTAACCTGCACATCTGCAGCAATTTTAAAATATTTTTTTACTGTTCAACGCTTAACCTTAAGTAACAAGGGCGTAACTTACCAGTAATTAAAATCATTTGTTATTTATCTGTTCTTAGATTTTGGTTCATTTGTCATTTTAGTGCGCACTTCTTGATAAGAAACTTATATCATATTGTGAATCATTTTTTCCTTTTATTATAGCTTGTGGTGCACCTAAAAGAATTGGTTTAGGTTTTAAGATTGTTGGCGGCAAAGAAGCTCAGAAGAATGCATGGAGATGGATTGTAAGTATTTACCATAGTAACTTTGTTGTAGGTGACTATAGAAAAACTGTATGGAAACTGTATGGAAAAGACAGCAGCGTAGTGTATGAAAAAAATAAAGAGTCAGAAAGGTGGGCATCGTGGCTTATAAAGTGCGACGTTTTCAGAGCGTACTGCACACCGTTGTCATTCCAAAAGAGTAAGAGATGAGGCTTAAAATAAAAACACTCAATAAAACACTGCAAATGAGTTAAACCCTACAAAACTTTCAGAACACATTTGCCTGTAGTAATAAAAAGAAAGTAACTCTTTCTGTTGAAAAACACGGTTGAAATGCTAATATGCTAAAGCTGATTAGTTGTTTGGTATATTCGAAAACAGAATGCAACTATTTTTGCTAATCTAAAAAACCTTGCTTTTCAATGACATTAAAAAACACTTGTTACACTTTACTAGTTTTACTTTGTAGTAATGAACAACTGTAAAAAAATCCTCCTAATCTTACCAGGTTTTTTTTTTTAATTGGTGGATATTTCTTCCAGTTTTGTCCATTTGTGTTTTTAGTGAAGGCAAGGCACAAAAGAGCAATTCGTGCAATAACGTGCAAGGCACAAACGAGCATTCATATTTTGAATCCAAGGCATAAGTTTTTCGTATGTTTTTCACACACGTAACTTTAATTTTGATTCAACTGACTTCAGTTGAATGTAATGTAATGTAATGTAATGCGATCGATATTACAACCTTACGACATCAACTGGGAAAGACACGACCAGAATCCGTAATATGTTTTGTTTTGGCAGATATTTTTTTCAAAGAACAACAGCGAGAGGCTCACTAGAAAAGTCAACTTACGCAGACAAATGTTGCTTTGGCACTTATTCTAAATCAAATTTTGGTAGGCCTCGGATCACTGTGTCAAGGCAATCATTTCACGTATGATCTTGTCTTGACAAAGTAAGCTAAGAATTACTCGATGAAAGAATAAGTGGCAAAGCGAAATTGGGGAATTGGGCTCGGTGATTTTATGTTATTTAACATACTCACCGTTTTTTGCCTTCACGCGTGGCTAGAAAACATTTTCCTACATTCAAAGAGTTTACTGCTAATGCAAATAAATAAATAAATAAATAAATAAATAATTGTTTTTATAAGGTTCCTATCAGTATTTAACAAACTATTATTTCAGTTGTAACTTTGCCTTCAACAACATTTATTTTCCCGTCCAGGCTGGCTTATTGATGAATGGTCGTCTTTTCTGCGGAGGATCCCTGATTGATCAATACCACGTGCTTACCGCCGCTCATTGCCTCGTTGGGTAAGTACACAATTTCGACACATGCTTTACGGTACAGTGAAACCCAGCGAGACCGGTAGGGGGGGGGGGGGGGCGGCTTCAAAGGCACCAGTGTTGGTTTTTAGATTTTTAATTTGAAGGACGCCAAAATAGCCATCACATTTCGCTACATAACGTGCTTAAAATAAACGTGCTTCATTTGAAATGTGCCTAAAGTACTCGCCAAAGATAGTTTCAAAAGTACTACCAAAAAAAAAATATTTATTTAACTATGTGCTTCAGATTTCAGGAAATGCTCTAAAATATTTTAAAAATTCAAAGGAAAGTTATTTGTTTTCGAATACCGTTCGGGGAGAGCTGGGGAGCTTACAATGCGTCTAGACCTTCGCGCCTCGCAGCAGTGTTCCAGTTATTCCATCGTGAGGGAAGAACAAAACAATGAGTGCATCGGGCACCAAGATTTCGTTTGTCGGGTCGATCTCTTGCTTTGCCCGCTAGAAGCTAGTTGCGACCACAGAGCGAAGTACGGAACAACACAAAGAAGCTTTTGTTCAGCCTTGTAAACATTTTCAAAAGCTGGTCAGATACAGAAGGTCCTATGAAGCTATGAAGTTTCTACATGCCGATATTGGCTCTTGGTTGGAAGAACAAATACTTGGATGGGCCAAAGGCTTTTATCTGTTAGCTGAACACACCACAAATTATGCAAAATGTCCGTGAAATAAGTTTGCTCCAGTCCTTCCTCTCGTACCCTAACGGAAAAGCAGAGCGTTAGAAGTATATTGAACGTGAACAAGTCGAGCCTCTAAGGCGATGACTGACTTTACCGAACAACAAAATTTAACAACAAAAAGTACCCGTAGCGATAAATTAAAAATAGAATTCCTCAGAGGAGCGACAAACACAGGATAATCCAACTAAAGTGTTACGAGCGGATATCCTGTGAATGGCTAATGAAAGAATAATAATGACAAAAATGCAATGATGGGTATGATGGGGAACGCTTACACGAGAAAAAAGGAATGACCTTGAATTAATATTTCAAGGTCATCCTCGTGCCATCTTCCAAACGAGATACGATACGGCAAAAAAGTAAATTATAAAGTTGGACGAAAGGACACAAAAAAAAAAAAAACAGATTCAAAATCGGATAATAAATAAAATAGTTCGGTGATGTTTGAAAGCTAACTCTGAACATTTTGGCTGCACTGTAGTGAAGCCACTGCCGAAAAGTTTAATTTCTAATTTAATTTTTTAAGTTCTAATTTAATTAAGCGCGTTTAGAAGATAGAACGAGGATGACCTTGAAATGTCAATTCAAGGTCATTCCTTTTTTCTTCTCTAATCGTCCCCCATTACACCCACCATTTCATTTTTATTATTCTCTTATTAGCCATTCACAGGATATTGGCTCATAACATTTTAGTTGGATCACCCTGTATACAGAATGCAGCGTTTCGAGGTTACTGCAGCTCGTTATCAACCAACATTTTATCCCAGTTGATAAAGTCAAACACATTTTAAAACAGTATTAAAAACTGCAGCATGTAACTTTTAACCCAAGATTCAACTAATGAAAACAAAGAAAAAGCAAAGAAAAACACCTTAAAACAATTGCGAACCTACGTCAACCTTAAAACGACTAACGCTGCCGAAACCCTGAGGTGTCCTCCACCCTGACTAACAAGCAGGTGGGAAGTGGAGATGGTGGGGTAGTGCTTCCTCTATTTGTACGCGATCTGCCCTTGAGGCAAAATTTTTAACCCCTAATTTGTGCAAAATAAAGATATATTCCTATGGGGATAAACGTCTTAACGACCCATTTTGCACAAATTAGGAGTTAAAAATTCTGCCAAGAGGGTAGGTCACATATAAGTAGAGGTATATTAATCCATCCTCTCTATTTCCAACCTGCCAGTCAGGTGGAATTGACCTCCTCTTGGTTTCCTCTTGTTTGTTGTCTTCAGGTTGACTTAGGTTCAACTTTCTTTTTAATGAATTTTCGTTTTTTTTCTTGTTTTGTCCTGATTACTTGAATCTTGGGTTTGAAGTTACATCTTGCGGTTTTTATTAGTGTTTTAAATGTGTGGTCTTTATCCACATGGATAATGTTTGCTTGATAACGAGGTGCAGTAACCTCGAAACGTTGGATTCCGTGTGTTTTGTCGTATCTTTGAGGCTTTCTGTTTTTACTTTACCGAACAACGGAAGAGGAAAGCTTTACTTTTTACTTTACCGAACATAGGGAAACAACCCTTTCAGTAAAAAGCGATGCTCACATTGTGATTGGATTTAGCTATGGCCTCTAATAATCATCACTGAGAAACGCGAAATGCTTATAAGTTCTGCTGGACAATGTAGCCAGAGTAGAGTGCCTGGCTAGCAAGCATCATGTCCTGAGTTTGAGTCCAAGACGAGACATTTAAAAAAGTTTATTTCTCAGATTAGTGTGTCTTGTATTCACGTAAGGTCTGTGTTTAACGTTGAAATAAATAAATACGGAAGCAAACCTATTTACGTTGCCCTTTGGACTCACACGTCAGACTCAGTTTTTTTTTCAGATTACTGCATTCCTATTCTTTACCGGTCCTAGAAACGGCAGTGAAATTTTTTATTTAGCAAAGCGATGCGATGTGGTTATTGAGATTTGAGTGAAATGTGAAAAAGAAAATTGTAGTCCTGTACTGCATCGTTTTTCGACCGAAAAAAACATCATGGAAAAATGTCAGAATTCTTCTGGAAAACCTGGAAAAATCAGGGAATTTCATCATGAGGTTTTGAACGCCACCATGGACTGCCTGAGTGGGGAATTGAATCCACAACCTTTGAACCCAAATGCCGAAGTCCTACCGCTGAGCCATACTGACACGGCTTACGGCCTATGAATCATACTGACACGGCCTATGAGCAGGCCCAGACTGGCTTGGTTCTTATGACTGGGCTCATAACATTTTGGCCCACCACTTTGGCCCACCAAACAAAACAAAAGTTGACCACTGAGTTAGTTTTTCCATAAATTTACACCCCCATCTCACTCCCCACTCCCCCTTTGGAGCATTCAGTTGAATCGCTCATTACAAGATTTAACACATAAGGATTGCAACGCGAACAAATAAAAAAATAAATTTAAAAAAGAGGGCGTGCTGGTCCACCGGACGATCGCACTCCAGGAAACCCCCCCACCCCCAGTCCGGGCCTAACTATGAGTAAGTACAGCTCAACAGTAGGACCTCAGCATTTGGTTTCAAAGGTCGTGGGTTCAATTCCCCGTTCAGGCAGTTAGATATTTAAGTCCAAAAGGCTACGTAAATAGGTTTGCATTCGTATTTATTTAATCGTTCCCGTTTGGCTTTCCGCCTATTTAATTCATATGTTGAATGTATGAATCGTAAAGAATTAGTTTGTAAATTACATTGAATTTTTGCCGTGCGTGCAGTATCACACACTGAATTTTGAACACGTCATAATCACTCAAGCGGTCACGCAGTTCTTTTTCCTGGTTAAGGTGAGCACGCAACAATGCCGAGAATCTAGCAACAGAAATTTCATTCAGGCGAAAGTACTATACTAAAGATTGAATGGTAATGAAGCATTCAAATTTCAATGCCCTATTCTGTATATTAAGTGCCAAGGTGATACTAACAGCATCTCTTCAGGCTAAAAGCCTTCGTGTTCTGTAGACACTGTAATTCTAAAGCTAAAAAAAACACAAAGCATTGTTTTTTCTTTTTTTTTTCTAGAGTAAGTCCTCATTCCCTAAGTGTCCGCCTCGGCGATCACGATTTTCGCACTACGACTGAATCTGCCCACATAACTGTTGGTGTTAGCAGTATAACCATACATCCGGCATACAACCGACAGAATAACCAGAATGATGTGGCCATTATCCGATTGTCATCCAAGGTTAGCTACAACAACATCATTCAGCCAATCTGTCTGGATGATTCGTCAGAAGACTATGGTGGCCAATCTGTAACGGTTGCTGGTTGGGGAAGTTTAGCCTGGAGTAAGTATGACATAGTTTGTTTTCTGAGAAAACTGTTGAACGTATAGGATTACTTTACAATACACAGTAATATACTATACATTACATATATACATGGTGTTCAAAAAGTCTGGTCACAGCAAATAGCTCTGGTCGAAGAAAGGTAAGGTTGATATGCTTAAATATGTCACATATGGCGGTTCCCATGGCCTCAACCGGAATCACCTTGAATCACCCGATCAAGGTCATTCAATTTTTATTTTTGGAACCGTAAGAGATACGACGTAAAAGTCAATTGCAAAGTTGTGCGGGCTGACAAAATAAACCTCCTACAGAAAGCAGAACTGAGATAGTTTCATAATTACAAACGCTGTGCACAAAACAAGAAAGAAATTGCAGTGAAGCTAACAAAGGGTAAGCAACCGATGGTACCCCTTTTCCCCAATAGACTCATCCAACATGTACTGCTGAAAGTCACTTCATAATTATGGAATCATAGTGAAAGCATACCAACTCTTCAACGTTATTAAAGGTAAATCACGCCTACAGTATTGTAGCAAGCAAAGTTTGCTTCACCGCAATGCCGTTCTTGTATTGTTCGTAGCTCCTGTAATTATGAAGCTATTTCAGTTCTGCTTTCTGCATGAGGTTTATTTTGTCAGCCCGCACAATTTTGCAATTGACTTTTGTGTCGTATCTCTTACGGTTCCCAAAATAAAAATTGAATGACCTTGATAGGTGATTCAAGGTCATTCCGTTCATGGGATTCGCCACATGTGTCATATTTCAACATGTCAACCTTATCTTTCTTCGACCAATACTTCCTGAGATGTTTGCTATGACCAGACTTTGTCCACCCTGTATATTGCGTTACCTGGAAGCTGTGATAACATCTGTTGGTTTGTGGGCTACATATCTGATTTGGTCACTTTCCAGTAAATATGGTGGCGTAACACTTAGTCTAGATGCACACCTGTCCTATAGCGAAAATAGTCGGTCGTCATAATTAGTAAAACGTTTATAATTTTTAAATGGACCGAGTCAACATAGTTTGCAGTTACATGAGTAACGGGTTCTTTGTTTCGTATTAACCTTAGTTAGAGCCACACAAAATCGGAATTCCGTACGTAAATATGCTAAAGAGGCATATTGAATGACGTATGTGGCTTGGTTGGATTTGGTTGTTTTCGATCGATGTCACTTTGATTGTTTCAACTATTACCGATTTTTTTGTGGCGCTACAATTTTTGATGATCTTAATCAACAAGCTTCACAAGATAGTGACACAATTGTTCTGTTAGTCCCAATTAGTTTATTCCTGAGGTAGGTAATGCATTACATTGTAATAAATGTAATTTACATGAGTCGTGTAGTGTTACAATGCTTCTTTACTCGAGCCCCCTGACGTTATTTAAACCCTATTTTGTTGAGAAGCATCATTAGTTCGTGTTGGTTTCTGTAGCAACCAAGGTAGCAAATAACACACGGATGTTGGCTTAGAAGGAAGCTGGCTTGGCTGTGACACAATATTACAGAGTGTCTCTAGTACAGATTTTGTCATCAAATCAATGCAAAAAAATACCAATAAGTAACAAACATAGGTCTGAAATGTCTAATTTAAATGCTATACATACAGTGTAATTTAAATGCTAGAATTGCTTTAGTAATCAGAGTTTTACAGTAAAGTTCAGAGTTTCAAAATAATTCTCTGATGGTTTCTATAATAACACACAGCTTGCGAAAGACAGAATAGCCGTGCTTTAGACAACCACCTGCATATAAGTCTTGGAGCAGATACACGAGGTATAATAATCTATTTGTATTAGTACTTTTGCAATGCAGTCGAGAATTAACGATGCATGGCTCGATTAGGAAAAAATACAATCAAACTTTTGACTATTTTTCTGAACACTTAACAAAATTGGTACCAAAGAAATTGATTAATGGGACATTTACATTGATTACATGTGACATATTACTGAAGTAAGGCAATTAATAAGATTTCCTAAACTTAGCAAAATAATGAAATGCTATAATTTCAATGGTTCTTTTGATCGTCTTCACTTAGATGAAGCAAAATAAATGTAAATTTAAATACAAGTGCAAGCTGCCTGCTTCATTTATCCTTTACCTCATTATTTAATCTTTATTATCATCACTCTCAATTGTTCCCTGTAACACGTTGTAGGTTTTAAACTGTTTTACATTTTAAAATCATGTACACTAAGAAAACTACTTTTAGATAGATAAATAGCTTGTTTAATTATTAAATTCAGTAAATTTTTAAGCATAGTCTAATAAACTATATAGAGTTTAGCCTAGGCTTTTAAGTTAAAATTTGATGTGCTTAAGTAAAAGTTTTCGTCCACCACGTAGTAATCGTTAGCCTACAAGAATACTACCAATACTTTCGCACTTCATATTATTAAGGTTAAGAGGGGGATGACATGTTAAAAGAATTTATTTTATCTTGGAAGCTTGTTTAAAAACAAAATTATTTTAACTCTATGGTTTGAAACTTTGAAAATAACAGGGAAGTAAAAGCAAAAGGTAAGAATCAAAAGTAATGTGTCAACATTTTAAACAGAAATTAGTATTAATTTTCTTACTAATACTTTAGTTTATTTATTTTATTTCATTTCCTGTTTTATAGTTTTTGTTTGTTTAATAATTGTTAAAAAATAAACAATTACTTCGTAGCATCAACAACAGGTATATTTCACAGTTCTGAATCATTCTATCGATACCTATTCTAGTTTATTTCCGGTTTGTTTAAAACTCTGACTTTAAATAGTAACGGTTTAGGAATGATTTTTATTAAAACAATACAGAAAATGTCCTGCTTTAAACAATGAAATGAGTTGATTTTGTTATAATTATTATATTCTCATTTGTGGGCAGAAAGCTATTCTTTAATTTAAAAAAGCTCTACTCAAATCACCACCTTATATTGCAAATGATTATCAATCACCATGTTAAATATATATTGAAAATCTATCTAGGTGAAATACTGCACACATCCACACATTTAAAAATTTACCTCCCCCCATTTTTCTGATTTAGGAAAAATAGATTATGAACAAAGAATACTGATAATAACTACAACGAAAAATCTTCTTCTAGACAAATAAAATTCATAATAATAAGTAAATAAATAACCGATTTGACCTCATAAACGAAACACCAATGTAAACTTCGGAGTAAAAATACACAGGAGCTATAAATTATTCTGCAGATTGTATTCCCTTTATGGAGACAGAATTTAAAAAGGACGACATTTTAGTTTTGTTCTCCTTCTGTCGTAGCTTTTTGTACAAGAAGTTAAACTGCAGCACATCAACAGCTTAGTATTCTAAACTTTCAAATTAGACTGATGAATTTATCTCTTTATTTCAGAACAACCGACGTCTCCGATACTTTATGAAGTCACACTAAGAGCATGGACCAACTCTGAGTGTGAAAATTCCTTCCGACAATTCTTTAATCGTCCTGGAACCATTGTGAGCCATATGATCTGTGCTGGTACGCTAGGAAAAGATTCTTGCACGGTAAGTTACATAGCCAGATGACACTAAAGAAAAAATGCTCAATAAATTCATGTCAAATAGTTTTTTACGAAATATGCCAAAAGATTTCATTATTACTTGTTATTAACTTTTTATTGTTATTTTTTATTTTTATTGTTATTTTTTATAATTATTTTGTGTTATTATGATCACTTTAAAAAATACTGGTTATGTCTGACGCCTTGTATGCACTGATTTATTTGACAAGAAATATAAATCGACAGCTAATTCAAATCAGAGTAAACCGACATTCTTACCTTTAATGTTCTACAAAATCTGGACGCACAGTACCTAATAATCTAATAAATCAGACACAAATCGCTGTAAATGATATTAAGGAAAATTGGAAATAAACCATCAGCGAAAATCATACACTAGAA
>JAHWFP010111885.1:19691-59859 GCA_023313725.1 Lithobius niger
TTATTTCCAATTTTCCTTAAGATGTTTCCTCTCAACGTATCTGTCAGAGACTCTCAAAGCACCCGTTAAAAGCCAGTGATTGTATGGAAGAGGGCCAGTGGTAGTGCAGCCAGGGTAGTATGGCACCCATTCAAAATATCTGATGCACTGCTACTTACTTCAGTTTACTTTAGACAAACTGAGTTAAAAAGTCGAAAATTATAATGTGATTATAAAAGCACATGTGCAAACCTGGCTCTCTCTACATGCAATTAGTTAAACTAGTAACTTTTTTGTAGAACGACCTGTATGATCGGTTCCCGCAGTTCCAAAGTCTGATAAATCTATACAAACAATACTTTGTCACATTGAATTGGAAATAATATAATAATAATAAAATCTTCAGTTCGTTCTTGGCAAGTCATAGTTTTACGGAACTGTACTGATGAAGCACTTAACATAATTATTATTTGCTGATTACAGGGTGATTCTGGAGGTCCATTGATGGTGAACAAGAATGGCCAATGGATTCAAGTTGGTGTGGTATCATGGGGTATTCAATGTGGCAGCACTCAACAGCCCGGTGTTTACTCAAGAGTCAATGCATTTAAACGATGGATTGACCAGAACAGGACCTGACAACATTTTTCTAGACCTCTCAACTCTATGAATGACTCATGAACGACTCAACTCCATGAACCACTCATCCATTTCATTTTTAAGACAAGAAAAAGACCATACCAATGAATGACTCAAGTATTAAGTGTGACTAAGTTTTTTTTTCATTTGACAGCAGAAGTTGTTCATGTTAGTTTGTAAGGCAGAGAAACCGTACTCCGTCGAAAATGTCCTGTGTTGGTCACAATGTAAGCAATTAGTTTGCAAGTAATGTTGAAATGGATACAGTGTTGTTCCCATGTTACAATTGTGTGTATGCGAGATTGACAATATGTTGAATGTAACAGTCTGCCTGATTTTATTTCGAAGCGATACTTGCTCCCGTCCAAACAGTTATTTTTCATATGGCATGCACTTTCTGGTCATTTTCCATGCAACTACTTATTTTTCTGGAAGACATTTTCTAACTCCTGTAACTGCGATGTCTGTTTTCCTGTCCTGTACACTGACGAAGCACACACAGTTTATCTATTACAGTCTTTTTGCTATAAGCTTCCCATCCTGGTGAATAACGGTAAATCAAACTCATGTGCCAGAATTTCCTAACATATACTTCATATTGAGGTATTATGGCAGAATCCCAATATTCCCAAAAGAATGCATTTGGATTTTATTTGATTTTATTTGGATTACATTATGCAGAGAGGTTAGAAAAGGAGAATGCAGCATCAAACTAATCGAGTGTCCACGTGTAAATAGATTTGTTCAAATGCATTTTTAACAAATCTAAATTTATTTACATGAACCTAAAGAGTAACTTCGCGGAATGTATGCAGTTAGCCATCTATTTTCCCATTACATTTCCTTTGCTCAGAGGTTGGATAAGTTGACAAAATCTCTTGGCAAGAAATTAACTGTAATTTTATTGGCGCCAGTGATATGCTTCTAAAGTGTATACAGCAGTCTGTCTTACAGAAAAGTAAGTTTATTTGGTCAATGTTTTGCAAGAAATATGTTACGATATCGTTTTGTTTTTGCCCTTTCGTTATTGTTGTCCAGTTCAGTTATAAGTGTTATCAAAGATTGAAGAATGGTGGTACTAAGATGTGATTTCATAATCATTCTTTCTTTTTACTCTGATTAATTACCAAGATTTTATATTTCTTGTAATTCTGTCTGCTGAAGTATGTTCTGTTATCGTTAATATTTTTAATAAAGTATTTGTGTCGCTTTATCTTGTGTGAGTTAGCTTTATTGGTTTATGGTTTGATTGTGAATAATTCGTTAAAAATAAATAGAATCTAAATGGAAAGACTAGCTCAGATCATTACCCTAACCTACGGAATGTTTATTGTGTGTGCCTGTCATACTGCCTGTCTGAGTAGGGCTAAGATTCCACAGGGCAACGACATGGGTGCAAACTCATGGAAGATTAATGTCTCAGAAGGCAAGTATGTGAACCTAGCATGATACGGCGTCCGTAAGAGATCAAATGATGGCAACAACATATATTTAAGTCGGTCACCTATCGTATCAGATGGGTTCAGATCACTACACTAACTCACGGAAGATTTGTGCGTGCCTGCTTCAACGCTGTCAAAAGTAGCACTAAGCCATCACTGGGCAATGGGAAGACACGTACAGAAGGTGAATTGGTGAATTGGACTGAAGTGACTGTGACAAGAACCCGGGTCATCCCTACCGAGATTAGAGGCTGTTCAATATTTCTCACCTGACGATCACAAACACGTGAAAAGGATTGAAAGCAAATTGTTTCTTGACCGCCACACCATTAATTCAAGCAGTTAATAAACAATAAATTGCAAGGCAAGGGTTGAACGTAGCAACTAGCCCACATTAATGACTGGCCTTATGCAAATACAATGTGAACTAATTTGAGAAAGAAAGAAACGACAGCTACCCCAAATGGAACTGGCACCTAGGACATCCCGCTTACTAGCTGCACGATCACCCAACTATGCTACTAGGGAGAATCTTAGCTGCAGGCTCCAGCTGAGTTTAAAGGCTGGATTAAGCCATTCTCACTATTGACCTAAAGGTACCAAACATACCTGGAAGGAGAGAAAACAAATTGCTTCCTTGCCGAAACGCTAGAAATTATTGAAGGAAGAAGACAAAGTTAAGGCTCTGATTTATTGTTCTATTAATGTATTGTTTGGTTTATTTATTGCTTGCATTAATTTCTGGTATGGAGTTCAAAACGCAAGCTGCTTTCCCTCATGGCGTTATGTCGGTGACCATCTGGTAATCATTGAGAAAGGATGAACATCTTCTAAGATCGATTGGAGCCTATCCCTAGGGTCTAGCTGCCCTAGTAGTTCTGTTGATTGTGCGAAGCTGGATAGTAAGCTGGGTGGCCTGGGTTCGAGTCCCAGCGAGTGCAGTTGTTTTCTTCATTCACAAATTATTGTATCTTATACTCTCACATGGCCAGACTTTAATACTGACTCAATAATGGTTAACCTATGCTATCAATAATTTAATTCTAAAACAACCTATGGAGTTTAGAGAATTGTGTGTGCAAAATTAAAATCCAAACGATGGGCTTTCTGTTCGTATCCCACGCCACATGATGTTTCCTGGAATAAGGGCAAATAAAAATAAAAGTACCTTGTTAAACAGAATATCGTTAGCAAAATCGGCCGTACGAGCAGGCGGCTTTTGTTTTAATTTTTTTTATCAATATTTAACAAACGCGTATGAAAATAAAAACTTTGAAAGTCAAAATACAAACTTTTTGAATGAACCTTTGTATTCTAAAGTTTAGTATAATGCAATATAGTATTGTGTATTCTTTAAATATTACTGTTGCATAATTTAGCACTCAATGCAAAAAACAGGTTTCAGCTGATTATTAACAAGAGTTAACAATGACACGAAACCAAGCAAACGCGTGCAGCTAACGTTTCACAAAGTGGATAACAACGACGTCAAGTGACGGAGGTTTCGATATGGGAACTGGAGAGATTTTTAAACGAGAGAACTTTTATTGCCTTAAGCATGTGTTGTGGCACTAAACTGGGCATTCTAATTAAATATACTACATACCATACGTAAATTTGTGAATAGGCCTACAAAAGTGGCTATAATCTTCTGTCTGCTACTTTTTAACGTTAAACTTTTACTTCTGAAGACGGTTCTGTACATTATAGGACCGAATTAACAAGTTCTTTTATCCTGTGCGAGAAACTGCATGTGAAGATTATTGTGACTTTTGTTTATTTTTGCACAAGTGACTATGTTTTGTTTCTTTAGAGTTAACCCTGAACACAAAGTAATCTAATCGAATAGAACATTGCCTTATTTAATTGAATTCTAAGAGACTTTGTAGAGCTTTCACTATTTCAAAAGTGCTATTTGCAATTATGTACCTGAGTATCTAATATATCTTTAAAAATATTCAAAGATATTTTAGATTCTCAGGTACATAATTTAAAACGGCACTTCTGAAATAGTGAAAGCCTTACAAAGTGAAATGTTTACTGATTTTGAGCCTCTTTAGCAAAGGAGGCGAAGTGAGCGAATGACAGTGATGCCACTGTGCAGCCATTCAGAAGAGGATACAAGTTACACAGTTTAAAATAACATGCGACTTTTTTTAATTTCTTGTCTGCAAACTGGTAATCTTTACAGCCTATGTTCGACTATGTGTTTTCAATTCATCAATAGTTAAAAATATTTTGAATTACTCTAGAACTTTGGGTAGTGTTAAAAAGTGTTTAAATTTCCTATAAAGCATTCAATTCCTATTATCCTTAAAGTTACTGAACGTGTTACTGTTCAATGCATTGCACAAAGCAAGTGCTAATAATAAGCAAGGTTCAAAATAGGAATCTGGTGGTTGCAGCGAAATTTTGCATCGAGTAACCCTCATCGTGTGACAGAATGTTTCTAGCTCCATGTTAGGGACAAACGTTTCTATCCGAGAGCTCGTTTGTTATCTTTTTCTTTTAATAAAGCTTTTTTTTTAATGCTACGTGTTGCTACTGGTACTGTGCTAGTCAAATATTATTATCACTTACCGTTGAGGAAAAGAGTGGACGTTATCGTCCACTTGTGCGTCTGCAACTTGTGCGGCAACTTCTGTGTCTGTCTATCGATTTGTCCGTCATCTGACTACCATTACCTACGATAACTTAAGCCTGATATCCGACTAATTTTAAACTTTACACATCAATATTGTTTGTTTATTGGGGGATTTAAGTTCGTAAGTGATTAAGGGGTTCCAGGGATTTTGACTCTAACCAATGCTTCAAAACCCTATTTTTAAAGGTAATTTTGTGAATGGCACTTGCAAAAAAAGTTATATTCAAGGTAATTGAACATTTGCAAAAGACATAATACCTGAAGCAACAACTTCAACACATGCATCACATCTTTCAAATAATAATCGGTGGCAACTTGCTTTAGGCTGCCTTAATCCATTGGAACTCGATTCAACCTGAAATTAAAGTAATACACATAACCCAGATCGGAAAATAGTATATTTCGGTGTACAGAACAATGACTGTATTGTAAAAATTAGGATGGTTTCAATACTGTTTTCCTATAGCTAGACTAAGGCTTTTTAAAAATTTATTTACGTGGTTCCCACGGCTTGTTCTTGTGTCACATATTGATGTAAGAACTGCTGACTACTGCGGGAATTCAAAGAATGCTGACATCATTTGTCGTTGTTATCACAAGTAAATTTATCCTTGCAATTAAAAGTATTTTTAAGCTATATAAAGGGCTCACAAATTAATGCACAATCAACAAGTTCCAAAGCAAAGTTTCAGAATTATCATGTTGATAACACTAATTAAGTAACTAACTCAAAAGTTTGCCCTTCTTGAGGCGGGAATATGAAATTTCGGTCATACTCAGTAACCTCGTCAGACCATGGGAACCAAGCCAAAGGATTTCATACGGAGTGTCTTAAAAGTTCTACGTCACCCTCGTAGTTTTTGAATAACTAAAGATGGAAATACGAAAGTTCATGTCTGTGTGTTTTTATTGGATAGAGAGATCTATTATATGGTATGGGGAAGATGTCACCTATCCCTTATGGTCCCCCCGCCCTCCAGGAAAACACTCTTTAAATTTTCTATAGAATGGGTTTTTAAGTAATGCACCAATGGAAACTTCCTAAAACAAGGAAAATATTAGCATTAAAATACCGTTGATAATCTCAAGTTCTTCCTCCCAAAGAAAGATAAATAATTAAATAAAAAATCTAGAAAATAAAACGTTCATAATCCGATTATGGTAGAAAACATCGAACAGACCATTTTGCCGTATTTCTTACTTTCCTAAGTAAGTTAGAGTCGGGCTTTTAAAATTGGGAATGATGCATAGTAACACACTTAAATAATTGCTATGTTGGACGTGGTTGAGATTATTAACGGGATTTTAATGTTTATATTTTCCTTGTCTAAAGACCTCTCATTGGTGTATTACATGAAATTCCCCCCCCCCCCCATTCCCAAGAGAATTAGAGTTTTCCCGTGTTGGGAGCCCCCTGAGGGGGTAGGGTACATCTCCCTCCTGCTAAATGATATACCATCCTACTCAACACACACATGCAGTTCGTATTTCCATCTTTATGCATTAAAAAACTAAGGTTAACCTAGGACTTTATATAGGACGGAAAGCCAACTCGGCTTGATTAGTTATAAATAAATACGAAGCAAAACTATATCCGTTGCTTTTTGAACTTAAATGTTTCTGCTTGAGCTGGAATTGAACCCTCGACCTTTGCGACCAATAGCCGAAGCCCTACTGCTAAGCTTAGACCTTGTCAGTACGTTCCTTATTAAAAAAAGGAACGGATATAGGTTTGCGTTGTATTTATTTGTCTAGGTCTATTAAGGCTCCCTATATAACATCACATCAGCGCCATCCATCAGTTTAAAAGTAGGGAGAACGAAATTGGAACAACTCATTGAACAACCCTCTTGTTTTTAATTACACATGGCATTAGTTATAACAATATTTTTTTTACATTAGCCGTTTAAATATGTGTTTACTGAATGAGACTGTCAGATCAACCTGCATAGTGGTAAAACAAAAAAGCATTTTAAATCATGTACTAAAAAGTTGGAGTGGAGATGGGAGGCACGTTGTTCACATTTTGCTTATTTGCTTATTTGCTTATTTTAGATAGCAATATTTCCTATTGCTGTTAAATATAACAGCAATATTTCTGCATGTTAATGAGCAACGGATATGCGTAAAATCATCATGGTTTATTGCAAACTAGTCTAATGATCGAGTATGACCGAATCATTACATTTTCATTTTTAATGATGTATTTCTAATGTTAATGAAATTGTTGTCTTAAACTCAATTACAAATCCTGAATGTTTTTCTACTGATCATTATTTTTATCATTTTGTCTTGTGAGTTCGGTATTGCCTATGAGCCTTACGTTTATATAATGGTCACTCATCACCACTTCTAATTGTGTGGGAAGAACTAGGGTGTTCGGAAAGGGAAAAGCTTCCTGACTTTTATGCTTACACCTTTATAAGGCAGTATACAACATCACTATAGCCTAAGTTTTTCAAATCAATGTAAATAAATCAATGTAAATGGCAATATAAGGAAAAGGGAAATATACTGTCCCAACCAGAGCCAGGCCAAGACAGTATTTACAATGGTGCAGTCATTTGTGCCCCTGCCCATCACACATACACAAAAAATCATTTTGCACGAAAAGAGGAAGCAGTTGGCACAACTAGCAGCCAAATTCAACATGGCTCTGAGCACAACAGTGCTTCTGTGCTCTTTTCACCATGTGGGTTTCACTGCTGTGCCATTTATACTCTTGAGTTACCCAAGGATTTCCTTACCAAACTAGGATGCCTTTCATAGGTTCACTACCCAGGATTTAGGACGGTGATATATTACCACTAGATGTCTCATAAATTCCTATTGTTCACCTGAAGGAACTTTATTTAGCATAATAATGTCTACTAGTACAATACTACCACCACACAACTCGTACATCTGAATAATGTCATGCATAAAAAAGAAGCCTAACAAATAAAGAAAAGTATAACAACTTCATGCACAGTTTAAAGTAAACTGTCAAATGTTTTGTTAATGTTTACGAGTAAAGGTGCAACAGTTTGAACAAGTTTTCCACCACCTGTTCGTTTTTAGAGTCGGATGTTTGCATCAATTTAAAGATTGTGTCGTACAAAAATAAAGTCAATCCATTTTATTTTTGCACTACTAAACTACCATTTGTACCAAACCAATAATGCCAAACTTGCCTTGATATTCCCCAGCGACAATGGTCTTTCACATTAATTTGGGAAAGAGATTTATCGTTGGTAGTATTCTACGTTTAACAAACCATGTTGTTTTTTTTATCTTAATTTATTAAATTATAAAATAACAAAATTTTAAAAGAATCGCAGACTGTTCCTTCAAAACCGTGTTTAACCATTTAGCCCCTAATGATAGATTTTATGAGCGCTGATTTTAAAGCCAGGAACCTAAGAAATTCAAAGACTTTTCGTTTGTTACAATTAGGTGTAAAATTCAAGTAGCGGGATTGTAACTAAATGAATTTAATGACCACGAAGTTAATATGGTCATTAATAGGATAAAATAAAATTCAAGAAGGATAACCCACACGTTTATAAATGCACAGTGCCCATCAGGCGGCACTCTGTCAAAATATCAATTTGGACGCATAAAACGATTTTTATTTGCAAGAAGATAAAGTCAACTTATGGAAAAACATCGGCTATCCAAAGTAAAATTTATACTGATCACCCACCCAGCGTTTTTTTTCTAATGAAGAACGGAGTTTCCTTAAAGACAAAAGAGGAAGTCCGTCACTGCGACATAAATTTAAACGCACATCAACTTAGTGATGTCTGTTTTTATTTAAAGCCTCTGAAAAAAACTGATTTAGATGAAAAAATTTAAAATTATTTCTGTAAGTTTCGAGTGCATCTTCAATTCTATAGACATTCATACTAATTAAGTTTACGAATTAGTGATGGTCTAATCTCATTATTATCCCTTCATAATATTCATTATTTATTAAATACATAGGCGTGTTGCCACAAAACAGTAATACACTTTGAAAATAAGATAACAATGAGAAAATGAGACAATTCTAAAGAACATAAACAGTTTAGACTATAACTATAACAAAACCTCTAATTTCAAAGCTGAACAATGGAATAATTCAGGGCAAAATATAACCCAACCTAGGGGTAAAAATTAATTTCTTTTTCAAACTCATTAATCATCGATAAGTGCACAGCATCTAGAGTATAAAAATCAATCAATTTTATTTATTTAAAACATTCACATTATTTACACAAACGTTTCAGTCATTTAAAGCAACATACCGCCTGCCTTATAACCTTCCGCCTGCCTCACAACACCCACGTGACGATCACATCCCCTTATTTACCACAACTAAGGTCAACTGAGACGGTAGCTTCGTTCCTCGCAATGAAAATCATAGCTACTCTCTCAATTGGCATTGCGCCTAATAGTCCAGCCACCGTGAACCCATTGATCGTATCGTCAAAAACCGGAATGATTCTTGTATTTTAAAATCACTATTTATAATTTTCTAGACTAGTGTCTTATAATTTTGCTTCCGGTGCTCTATTGAAATACTTAATTTTATTTTTTACCGCATTAGTCTATTAGATTCTAGATCGCATGGTAATTATTAGAAAATTAGTAGATGTACACACAGTGATGAAACGTCATGATTATTGTACGCGCGCATTGCATCATTTAGTGACGACCCGTCACTGAATATAGTTAACAATATTCAACAGAAAATCTCCTAGACGCCACATTTTAAAACGGTTTTTTAGCAAGGGAAAGACTAACGGTAAGTAAATAGACCTTTGGGGCCGCACTTGATGTGGAGGATCGAGAAAAATGGCGCTGGGAGGTATATCCCTTTAAGGAGGCTGGTCCATAATTTCGCCAAGTGGCATGAAAATGAATCTCGAACATCACTATAATTAAGGTTATAATTTGGGCAGGAGCCTTCGTGTGCCTTATGTTGGTGAGCTGAAAAACAAACGTATGGCAAATTTCGGCAGAAAAAACATGCAAAATTTTGTATATTAGTATCAAATCTCTTCTCTATAGATACCAATGAATACTGTAGATGCCAGGTAGTTCCAAGCAAATTAGATGTTCTCTGCATCTGAGAGAGTAGCCTTGTTTTTTTTTCAATTTGAACACTAGCTTATAACTGCTAACCGTACCAAATGCAGTTATCGTATGCCAGTTGGTAAGGGCTGATCCATTGGTCTTCTTAATGCAATCATAAAAGCTAGGTAAATTAGTAGCAATGGACAACCCACCACGGATGCCATTGCTGGCCTTGCTCAAACAGATTATACGAGTCCATACACTTCATAATATTTTTATTCGCTCAAAAACATATAAAGAAGCATGGGCTGTTAGATTTATTGGGCTGTAGTGAATTAATGTTAAAAAACGCTTAAGCGTATAAAATACGAATAATATAAGCCTTAAAAAAACTTAAGGCTCCAAGGCAAAAGACAAGAAAAAGGCATGTAAGCCACCAGCGTCGCACCATACTTGTAAAAGAATTTCCTGTCTCCCCAAAAAGCAAGCTGGAGCTTCTTTTACATTCTTAGTGCTGATGGCTTACATGTCTTTTTCTCGAACCTGTTCCTTACACAATTAAGCTTTTTTAAGGCTTAAAATCTGGAGCTTCTTTTACACATATTAGAAGCTTCTTTTACACGTAATTTTACTGGGTGAGACTCAACTGACTTGGAGTCCCAGATACTCAGCATGTCTGTTGGTCAAAAGTGTGGCAACTTCCATTATCAGTCCAGAAGTGCCACACAGTTGCTGTTGGGTTTTTACCGTGGTCCACGACCTGCGCATTTGGTTCTCCAGTTATCTGAAATCTTCACTGCACTCTGGAAAGGTCTATGCTTCTACTTACCGCTGATGTGATTTAGTTAATAGATGCATCAGGCTCGCGGAGGAATGACAAAGATCTGGGACCTTGTTGACTAAACTATTCCTATGTGGTCCCCATATCTGCTATGGGACATTTACCTTCTTAAACACATTCAGCGCAGGTTTATGAAAGGCTTAGATGACTTTCGCAAGGTTTGTTACAGGGAGCATCTTGATAGGTTGTGCATGGAACTTCTCGACTTCGTAGAATGAGATATGAGCACATTTTAACATTTCTACTTGGGCTTATCTTAGTTGATTTGCCGTTCTTTGACTTCTTACCTTACATTAATCTTACTCAGGGTCTTAAATGGAAACTCGTGGTTCCCGCGTGTCATCTTGACACTGAAATTTCTTTTCGTTCCGCGTCGTCCCAATTTGGAATGTCCTTTACGCTGTGGCAGTAAATGCGACATTGGAAGCAGGATTTCGTAGGTTATAGTGTACGAAACAACTTGATAAATTTCTTAAAAGGCCGATCATGGTATGTACGTAAACTCCGTCATCATACTTCAATAATTGGGAGCAGAGTTAGTGGCCCAAAGCCCTTCTGCTATCTTGCCACTGTGTGGTAAATGATTGTTAATACCTACATTTAAGCTATAAAAATTGAAAATCGGTTCAGTTGGTCAATCTCTAGTGAGAGCAAAATATCCACAGCAAGAAGAAAAACAACAACCAAAAAAAATCGTAGTACATTAAAATAGCGTTCAAAAACCCGTAGGCCTTGTTCATATCTAGATTTTAAACCATAAAACCTGAAAATCGATTCATTGGGTCGATCTCCAATGAGGGCAAAGCGTCCCAACAACAACAACAACAACAACAACAACAACAACAACAACAACAACAACAAGAAATGGTGTGCTATGGAGGACAAACAATTCGATTGTTGCTACAAAAATGTCTAATGCAGCGAAATAGTTATGACACGGCAACAAATACCAAATTTCGTTGATCTTTCTCAATTCTTTCAGAAACTATAGGGTTTCAAAGTTTGCCGTTTAACACAGAAATTCATGCTGATTCTTACTAAGCACTGTTATCTTCCTTGATAACGAAGATTGATCACCTTCCGGATAAGTGTTATGAAAGCTTTTTATCCAGTTAACAAGCATGCAAAGCCACTTTGGAGCACTGTTTGAAATATAAAAGAAGAAATGGTAAAATAACAAACAATCAGGAACAGAAGTGCATCAGGTAAACCATTTGGTTCAGGCCAATATTGTTTGTTTACCTTGACGAAAGAATCACCAAATATTTTTTCTATCCAAAAAGATAGGTGGGATAGAAAATATGTTGCTAGTCAGAAAAGGAGATATATAGCTTTGCAAAGTGGTTACCAACCTATTACATTTTTCAGTAATTGCACACTTCAATTATGAAGTTATTTTTCCATTTTTTTTTTGTTCCGACCTGGGACCTTGCAGGTGTTAAACTTTACACGCCTTCAACGAGCATTCTATCATACTTAATGGAGGTGTCAAGATATATTTCGTAGCAAATTTTTTTGTTTCCTTAGTGATATCTTTCTAAGATGAGCGTATTCGTGAAAAGTTGAATGAAGTCATTGTCACGGCCATTTTCCCAATATTTCTGTATACGTGAAATTAAAGTAGTTAATTCTTTAGTTCAGTCATGCAATGTAATTTGTAACGTTGAATTGCACCCTGAATTCTGCAATGGTCCAAATGGGTGTGCAACACATCAATAAAATCATCCCACGCTATAGAGATCGCCTTAGCATTCCAGCGAATGCTTAGAGTATCACTTACTTTAGACATTAAGCTTGTCTTATCTTAAAGTGGTTTTTACTTCAGATGTTACAAATGTCTCTAGCTCAAATGCAACTAATCTATGATCACTGGAACTCAAATTACGCAGTGGCTTACAAGAGGCATTAAGAAAAGGGTGCTTTACCATAACCAATTCTAAAATATTTTTGGCTGCTGCCTTGTGCTTTGTGCGTAAGACCAAGATACTTATTTTGGAATGTGGTAACTATGCAAACTGGGCAATGACCAATGTGATTTTACGAGCGTGGCTAGTTTTGCAGCAATAAAATGAAAATCCTCACACTGATTTTTTTACTAAATTCGTGAACACCCAGTAAACGCTTCTTGATTGCAGTACTAGATTGTTACTGTTTTTTTTAACGTTTTTCTTATTTGAGATTTCTTAAAAAAAACTGGAAATACCTCAATTGATGTTTCTATTTTAATTTCTTATAAAATTTCAAGTAAAATAATATCAATTCTTTGAAATGCATAGCGGACAAAGTAACAGGCAGACAGATTAACAGACAAACATTCGGTAAAGTATAGAGTGTGTCCCACAAGTGATTCAACAGGCAGCAATACACATACAACTACAGAGTCCTGTGTCTGCCTTTATAAACAAGTACACTGACAATGGAATTTGAGATTATTAAATAGTATCGCAGACAAGATTTATAACAGACAGAAATAAACGAAATAAGCCACTACAAAAGCATAAGCCTAAGTACGTATTGGCAGTTCCAGTACTGCTGCTTTTCTGTATATAGGCCGACGTGCATAAAATTATGAGTGCACTCGCCAACCAATGCCAAGAATTATAGTTTTCTGTTTGCATTGTGTTTGAATCACAAATTTGCCAGTGTTGTAACCAAACGTTCCATTTTTTGACAAGGATGGTACATACTGTGATAATAGATTTTCTGTCAACGTAATATCCAGTTTCAAAGTTAGAATGTAAGTTGCTGGATTTTTTAGTAAATTCCGACTTGATGTGATGCTAATGCGTGATACCTTGCTTGCCGAATGAAATTATTAACCGTTTGTTTCCTTTCCGTATCTGTTTTACGACTGACAAAGAAGGTTTTGCCCTAGTGTAAGTTAACCTGTTGTATCGCTTGGCTTCGCCTAAGGTATGTAATTTAGCATTGGTCAAGTTGGAAGTGTAATTCCACTCTATAGACCTACTAGGTGTTTACCCATGAAAAAATGACTGGAATGTATGATGCGTACATGAGAAATGTTGTTTGTATGGAAATTAAGGTTTATCATCGAGTTATCTATTCAAGTGTTGTGATGGTGTGGTTTTTATTCCGGACATAAGACATAAGACAATTTTAAGTTGGGTTGTAACACTGCTTAAATAAATGTACACAAATCATTTCAAACATACGCACCTTTACGCACTTACGTGTCTTCAGAATGGCTTGACTTAGAGTCGAACCGGCGACTCAATTCGTTACCCAATCACTGACATAACATGTTTTTCACTAACGCAGTTTTGTTTTTGTATTTCCCCAATTAATGTGATTGACCATCATGTCTGTGGGGTATCACATCAAGTCAGGTAAGTTTATAGGTACAATGGGTAGTTCAGTCGTGTGTAATAAAAAGCATTGCGTTTATTGTTGTACGATTTAAATCTTAAAATGTACACACACACATCAAGCTCAAAAAACGAATTGATGATGGAAAATTTGTACCAAACCCTTGCCTTTACTTGGGAATAATTATTATCAACAAATTTTTCAGTTTAATTTCAACCGTGTATGTTGTTTGTGATACGTGCTTTATTTGAGTGTATTTACGTGTGAGTAACGTTGTCAGACGTCATACGATTGCGTAGTTGTCATATGAGTGTACAGTTTCACGTAAATTTCTGTTATTCTCTAAGATGCGTGCAGTCATGTCACACTTACTAAGAGAATCCACACGTGCTACGCTTATGTAGTTCACTGCTTGTTGAGTTGCTGTCCGTTTGCCCTGTACAATGCACACTATAGTATTCGTCTTCTCATATTTCGTGGCAGTACTGATGTCTGAGGGCAAATTTAAGCCTGCAGATTTGCAAGTCTTTATTTGCCCACGTAGTATTACTTGGGGGACACCCATTGTAACCTGTATTCACAGGGAAGCAACTTTTTTCAAACAAATCTTTGACCCTCCTAAGTTTGACGTAATTCTAATTCACTCATGTTTCTTTTTTCTGTTCAGATGAAATGCAAGAATCCCAAACCAATCCAAAAACGAATGATAGACAACGGCGATGCGTTAACCTGGAGTGCCAACTACAACGCTTAAATCCTGATGCTGTGGCCCTTGAAGATAGCAACAAGCAGGCACATCCTTTCCTTCCTAAGATTAGCTTTTCTTTACCACCTGAGCCACATTTAATCAACCAAGTTGCACCTAGAATCAGAGAAAGGAGATCACACTCCGACTATTATTCTTCATCAGTATTACCAGTGTTCATGCAACCTCCGTTACTGACCTCACAATCGCCTTTAATTCATAGCCTAATTCCGCTTCATAATCCAATGGTATATCCTATTTTGTCAACCAATCCTACAGGAAGAGATCACCGCAGAGATGAATTAACGTATCAGGAAAACACAGCAATAAATGGAATGTTAGCCAGTATCAATCCAGATATTCCCACACAGTATATTGTCAACAATGATGCAATGATGCAGATGGGTCCGGCTATCATTTCCATTCCTAAATATCACCCTTCTGACGTCCACTCCAGTTTTCTAACATTTCTTGAACGACTAAGTCCTCCATCTTTGTATACTACTCTAAAGCCTCTTGAAACTCTAAAACCTGTTGAAAACTTTCATCACGTTTTCCATCTACCTAAACTTGGACCGCAAACAATGCAACCAGTTACAGAAAGTATTTTTCCTCAACCAAGTAAGTAACTGATTTTGCAGTGAAATGTTTTTAAAACCTATATTTTAGGCTGAAAAACAAGAGTAGAAAAATGATAATGGAAAAAATCCCAGTGGACTACTTATTGGAATCACCTTGAATATATAAAATTTTTCAATCGCACAAATGGTTTTTTCGTCCGTGGCTAAACAACAAGTTTAGTAAAATTAAACAACAGAAAATGTGTAACATTTTAATACAGTTCCAAACTCATTTTTATTCAGTTACTGACGAAGATGCCGTTTGTGTGATTGAAAACTGAAAACTTATTGATATTTATTCGAGGAGTTTTCAGTAGTTCATCTGGGATTTTTCCATTATCACTCTCGTTGAGATTAATGTTTATTCAAATTATTTTAAGCCTTGGGATGGTAGATTATACTATTTGTACGAGTAAAAATTTCTACTGGTAGTGCATTGAATAAACGTTTATTCAGCCTGCACTCCTCTTACGTACTACACAGTCATATTGCACTTCCATTGATAGATGAAAGGTAGAACTGCTTAATAAGGAAATAACATAATAACGAAAAAAGTTGGTTTCGATCTCAGCGAAGTCCCAACAAATCACTGATTCCCATAAAGCGCAAAAAACAAGACTACCGTAAGTCATGGAATTTACAAACAATGGTCATGTATAATTCAGTTTAATCCTTCAGTTTAAAAAAAGCCTAGCTATTATCAGTTGATCACATTAACGGTTACATTTTTACAGACTCACTTTACTGTGAATTTTCTGTTATTGTGTATGACTAAAAAATATTTTCGGTAGTTAATTTTCTCCCGACTATTTAATTTTACGCAGTGAAACAGTTTTTTTAGTCTTCTGTACAGCTGTACCGGCTGAGAAGACTATTGCAACGACTTTGTCCGTCCGTCCGTCCATCCATCCGTCCGTCGCTTTTTTCAACTTCGCAACGGTACCAGATATTTACGACCACTGTTTTACAACGTTAGATTCAGTGTGAGAAGTTAGTTAAATAACATGGCAAATTAAAAGTCGTTACTTCCTCATAGCTAATAGACTTCTTCGACCTAATTAAATGAAATAATAACATTTGATCGTCGAATTAAAATCCTAAATTAAAATCCTCAATAAAAACAAATAGATTTTAGCTTCGTTTAAATAGTATCGTCGCATTGTTGCATGAGTGAATATGCTTACCGTCGAACCAAATTCTCCATTGGGCCTATCTTCTACTTACGAAATTAAAACTGAATTTTAAAATTAGGCCTAAAATCATGTTACCATGGCAACGTCAAGTTGCTACGAGTCGTTGTTGGCTTCATCAACAGCGTATCTCTCATACCTTCCCTACTACCACTGATTTATATAGGCTACGTTGCGTGTTATGTTGTAACACTGTAACTGTGTGCCTATAGGTGCACTGTGTTCCAAAAATGAATAGGCTTACTATATATTCCATATCTCCGTTAGCTGCTACTTACGAAATTAAAACTGATGGTTAAAATTAGGCACAAAAGCTGACAATTATGCCTAAAAGCTAACACATTTTTAACTGACAATTGTGATGGCTACTGCTTTTAGATTAGTATAATAGAGATACTGTTGTAGTCCATAATAGAGGTGTGCGCCTCAACATTGGAAGTGGAGGAACTGTACAGAAGACCGGTGCGACTAGGCAGTCGCTGTAGCCGCTTGTTTTTTTTCCTATTTATAAAAGTGGTATGTTCTCATACACAGCGTTGTTGCTGTTTTCCAAAATGTGCAATCTCCCAAACGTACACAGTGGAAAAAAAATTCTACAAAATATATAAATTGCTATACTAAAAATAATACACGTTTTAACTCTTAATGCTATACCATTGAGCTATTACTACTTATCACCGTAATGCTTTTTCATAAATAGCAAAAACGGAAGCTAACGAATGACGTACATGCCTCCAACAATGTGCCTGTAAAACAGGTGATGTTGTCACTAATGACAATATAGCTAGAGGTTAAACATACAGTTTAGAAGGCAAACCAAAGATCCTCATCATTGGGCTAAATGAAAGTGCACGAAGCCTGTTCTATTTAAATTCCACGTTTACGTTGACCCTGGTTTCGAGTGTTGTTGAGAAGAGTGATGGTAGAGGCTTCTCAGTTATTATGATATTGCAGCTATGTTGCGAGGCGATTGACCACGAATCTCATCAGAAATAGAAGGAATTGTTGACGGTCGATGGTTCTGAGAAGTTGGTAGGCAGACAAACTACAGTTAACCTCAATTTTATGTGTTTTTTGCACAATAACCCTGAGATTGGCCTATAATTTGTGGGATGGTATTCCAGTCCCCGGCCCGTGCCCACTTTAATAATCCCCATTGCCGGTCTGAATAGGCTGGTAAGGCGAGAGTTTGTGCACTTTGGTAGTGTAACACTAATGTTGGTCGAGATAAGTCCTTAATGTAACAAAGCGTAGTGACGTTCGATTAAGCAATTGTTAGAATATGCAGATAGTGACCTCTTGACAGGTTAAAAAAGAGCCACAAGTACATCAAAGACAGAATCAAATAATCGGCATGTTTATTCTGTCTTTGATGTACTTGTGGCAAATTTTTCACCTGGCAGGAGGTTTCTGTCTGCATAGTCTTGTGAGCCACAAATTAATATTGTTAAAATACTTTAGTTGAAGCTAGTCATTCTACTGAGAGGCACAATATGTTGTCCATTGTGCAATTTAATCGATTGTTTACGTTGTGTTGGTGATTGTTGTGTTGCCGACCTGGCTCTGTTGTATTTGCCCCCATTTACCGTAGTGAATGCGGCACGGTTTTTTAGTCGTTTTCCTCAGTTTTTTGGGGGTTAATTTGATCTCATTGAGGTGAAACGTCTTTTAGTGTAAAAGGTGGAAAATCCAAACCGCCATTTTGTAGGCCTAAAATTATGGAATCCCAGTGGATTCCAGACGAACAATTACCGGGAATGAAATTACGTCATGTGCAACTGTTTATAAGTGGAGAAGAGTAATTTTGGTTGATGAAGTTAACTTTTCCATGCCCAGTGACGTTTGAACATGAGTGTTAGTAGTAAATGTTATTGACTAGGAACCGTGATGCAAGAGCTATCCGGACCTTATGTAGCTCCAACCTCCTTATGCTTCCAACGTTCAAAGAATAAAACACTAACTTTTGGACCCATACCAAGCTAAAGCTATATTAGTTTTTCTGCTAACTTAGTGAAACGCTAACGCGTTTGGATTAACCCCACGGACCTCATGTCCACTTCTTTTCTTGTTGGCGCAAATTATAAAATCCAGCTAGGCTTAGTTATAAGCCGTGAGTCAAAACTACGCTCAACTACCGCCGATGACTAAAGAATTGAACTACCAAACTCACACGCTCGTGAGAACTAATCGTCTTGCGTACATCGATAGCTCTTCGGGTGGTTCAAACATACAAAATAATGTCGGAGCCTAAAATCGTCCGACATAATTTGCACGGCATCCCTTCTCAACAAAATGTTTGCACAACGCAATTTTTATTAACGCTGCTCTGCAGCATTTGCTAGATCAGTATTTCTTTCAGGCAGAGGGCGTTTTCTTTCTTCAAAATATATTGCCCTTCTCCCAAAAGATCTAAGAGAAAGCATTTCCATAGCACGTATCATCATCTCTTAGATTTATATTCATTATAAGATCCTTACAAATTGTTGTGAATCTTGTGTAGATTTTCCTATTTTATTGCATGTAGCTTTAAGTGTCGAAAATTGATGTTTGCGTTTGCCGTTGTAATGTGTGTTGTTTCAAGTTGATTATAAATCAAACATATAATAATATATTTATTATAATAATACAATAATACATAATAATACAGATTTAGACTTTTACTTGTAATGCTCTTTTTATTAAAATGTGGTCGGTAAATCGGCTTGATGTTTGTCTCAGCTTGTGAGTTCACTCATTCTTTTCGTGCATACGCGCTGTTGAAATATGAAAATGTCCGCTTAATAAAATTCTTTCTGGCACTAGTTCTTCAGCTGTTTAGATCTTTTTTGTAATTGTCTGCTATTAATTGGCATCCAGTTTGATTTTAGGCCTATCCACTGGGCTTCATGCTTTATCCCTAAGGAATTATGCCTTTATTTTGTGTATGCGTTCTGCAGATTAGGCCTTAATATTTATATCCAAATTAGACCCACTCTCGAATGAAGCCTGATTAATGCTCAGACTTGTTCTCGATGGTAAACAAGTCTGGCGATAACCTTTATTCCAAGATTTAAGATAGCTTTAACCATAACCCTTAGGTGTCTAGACACCCCAAGTTTAAGACCGAGTAATCCATTTTGCCCCTTGAGCAGTTGAGAGTATACTGTTCATTAAAGCACTGGCGAATGGCTGCCGGCACTAACCTGATTCGGTCAGGCTAACTTACTTTAAGAAAGTATTAAGTTCAAACCCTAGTAACGAATCTTTTCATTAGGGCTTCTCTTGGTTCGATGTAGGCTCTCCCCTGGTACTTATCTGATGAGGGAAATTGCTCTACAAATGTATTTCAAACCTAATTCTTAGGAGGGAATACAGAGTGAATGTTTCAGAAATTGTACACATTCTTCAGATTTTCTCGTAATCTAAAAAGCGAAACATCAGCAGTCACACTGGGCTGAAATCAGTTAAAAAAAGCAGAACTAGCATAAATAACTTATTGGTTTTAAACTGTCTAACAATATCTTAGACACTAATAGAGATGACATAGAGATAGGCTTAACTCAGATAATTCATAAGAACACAGCCATTATACTAGAGCTTCAGTGGTTGGAATAGTTAGCTGATCTGGACGACTTGGAAGCCGAAATAGCAGTTCATGAAATCTGTATAGAGACCAGGTTAAGACGAATCGTTTTCTAGATTCAAGTTCAGTACATCTGGTGATGGTGTCCTCAGCAGCTAGTTCTGGTAAACTAATCTAAAACTACCAAACTTACAAATCTAGCAATTCGATGGAACTTTGTGTGACTGGGAAAGGGTTTTTGCACCAGTTTTCTACGAGTGTGGATTCCAACACTTACACTTCCAAAGTCGACAGGTTCAGTCATTTCCAGAGTTTCCTGTCTGCTAAAGCTTCACGCACAATTCAAGGGCTTGCTCTAACTGAAATTAACTATGACATTGCGGTTGATTTATTACATTTAAGAAAGGTCAAAAAGAAGTTTTGGTGTACAATCATAATAAGTTGCATGCTGAAACCACACCAGTGTAATTTTCAAAAAGTGGACACGATTTCGAGTCACACATTCGTGCACTGAGAGCATTGGAAACAAATGTGGCGTCAGTTGGAGCCATTTTTTTGCCCCATAATTCTAAGAGATATTGCATCAAGATTATTCTCGGAATGAATTTAAATTTGCTTCTTGATTTCGTCCAAACCGACCTAAAAAAATATAGATTAGAATTTCAAGTGAAAAAGAGGAAAGTTCTTAGGAAGTCAAGTCATTTGCTCAAAGGAAACCAGAAGCAAGGAGTGTTGAAAATGTCCGCATTGGTTCGTCTTCCGCCCTAATCGCAGTTCCAGAAAAAGGAGCTATAACCAAGCTTAAGCCTCCGCAATAATTCATCGCATTTTTCGAATGTATCACTAAGTTGTACCGAATGCCCTGCGTAGAGATTATCGCTGCTTCAATTGGCTTGCATGCCATCATCAAAGTAATCGTTGCATCGTTTCAATCATCTGTTATATGCGAGTTGTAGAGTAAATGCTTCAATGAAGTTGCTTGAAACCTTTTGAGTGTTGCAAGCAAGAAGTTTGTTGCCAAGTGTGACAACAAACTGGAAGTGGTGGTAATGTTAATCGATGGCGGCTGCAAAGGTTTTTTTTTTTTATAACCGAGCGCATTGTTCAGAAACTAGAACTTGTTAGGTCAAAAGAACAAATACTCACAATCTGCTCGTTTGGTGGGAAGCAGAAGAGTCAATTGTGTCTACAACTTCCTGTCACACTTGCAGGAAGCACCAATATGCAGCTTTCTTGCAGGCCTTGCAAGTTCAAGATATCTGTAGTGGAGTGAAGTTATCAGCATCCTAAAGAATAGAGAATATTCTACGATGCTCACGTACACATAGTGAATCACATCTTATGGGAACGGGTGAAACTGCACTTGTAGACATCCTCATTGAACAGGATTGGTATTGGCACATCATGACTGGCCACAAAAACCTATAGTGGAGTTGTATCTCATGGCGAGAGCATTTTTGATTGGCTCTAGCAGGGAAGTACAAAGACATACAATCAAGACATAGCAATGGTTCAATGCTTACCATTACCGAATCCATGGGAATGGAATATATCAATAGGCAGTTATCCACAAGCTGGGAATTGAATAGTTGTGGCACGATGGCAAAAGAAGACAAGCGTGAGATATCTGTGCAATGTGCAATGCGCAATCTGCACTGAATTAAAAAAAATGGATACTTAATTTAAATTCTAAATTTCCCGTTTTGGAAGATTGGGACAAGTTATACAAATAAATGGCGTTTAATGTTGAGTACATGAGCCTCGTTAATTAATCGTTGCTAGCATGACTGTCTAATTCACGTACATGTTAATAAGCGAGTGTGACTTATATGGCCAAAAAAAAATGTCGTGTTCTAGTGTGTTAATGCCATACCAGTACTATTCTGTTATTTTTTACAGTTTTTATAGCGGACCTTCTCTGAGGATGATGCCGTTTGTTAATGCGAAACTTTATTAAAAATTTGACGTGAACCAAGAAAAGCCAGAAATACAGCTGATGTAATCGTCTACCTCCCTCTTCTCGTTTGATTTCTTGTACTGTGTAACGACTTTAGCAAATTCAGTATTGAGATAACAGCGCAAAATAACATTTACTGATAAAATTAGTTTTCTTAAATATACTTAGACCATCACATGTGTCTAATTGGTGTCGAATTTTTTTTTTGCCTTACCGGGCAAAACATTTTCTTCTTAACACATTCTCATTTATCTTTTACTCATTGTTTATGTAAGTTGAATATCCTCTTAAAATAATGTTTAAATGTTACACAATCTTGCTTTTATTCAGGTTGTGGGGCTTCCAGAAGAATCGGGTTGGATTTTAAGATACTCGTACGTCCACACAAAGAAGCACCTTTAAACTTTTGGCGTTGGATGGTGAGTGTCCAACATATTCTCAAATAGTGAAAAAAAATGTTTTCGGAAACATTGTTACAAATGGTGAAAGGAATTAAATGACTGTAGTTGTCTACAACTTGTTTTGGGGAAAATCGACATCAAAATCGAATTTGATTTATTATAGCATAAATCATACGACAGTGTCTTAGAAAACTGTACAGTTTCGTTGTTTACTGTTAAATAAAGCACAATATGACATTCTATGCATTTTTCAATGATGGAAAAGATGCTCGTTAGATACCAACACAGTGGTTGAATAATTATTTTATAATAAAACCATAGTAATTGAATTAATCACCTACTTCACCAGCCAATGTGAGTCTTTTCCTAACAATGCCAGGTATAGCGTTATCAACTAAAACTCCTGCCTAAAAGTCGTATATCAACGATAAATGCTAAGTCAATCTACTCCGTCGATTCCAAGTATGTTATATGAGACATTCGTAACTTAGCAGGGATTGGCCAGCCACTAATCAGAAAAACTAGGTCTCTACTCTGCTGTAGGCTGTTCTTGTTGATATGACCACATAAAATCAGAGTAGAACAGAATTTCTCTTCTTCCTCTTGGTTTGGTGATATTACAGAGAGCTGATCCCATTTACACTCAACTAAATAAACAGCAGCAAACTAAAAATTAGCCAATGCTCGTGTTCTGTTGTTTCAGTCTGCTTATTGCCGTCCCAGGCTTCCTGTAAATGTCACCAATTTCAGGAGATTATTACCTCCTTCCTCTACAGTAGTTGATTATGCAAGTTTATCTGATCACATAAACTAATCTGTCGACACAGTATATTTGCATTAACATGATATATACATTCCATGCAATCATGTGCACATTCTTAATGCATCTATTGAAACCTGTGTGAGAATGTAATCATATGCACATGGCTGCATGAAAGCTCCTGTTATACATAAAACCATTGTGTTGGTTAACAGCATAATTTACATGCTGCTCAATGTTGACACTGTTAGACAGACGTTGATTACTATAGTCCAAAATGTTATGATATAAAACTAGAAAATGTCTCCTGTTTAATTTAAGCAAAATATTAATGAGTGACCACTTGTATTTACACTTTTTAGAACACCACCAACTTATTTTCATAATTATTGTTTTTTTTTTACTTTAGGCGGCTATCTTTCTCAATGGTCGTCTTGTTTGCAGCGGTACACTAATCGATAGTTACCATATCTTGACTGCAGCCAACTGCATTGCAGGGTAAAGTACAAACGTTGTAAAATATAGAGCATGTCGTTTTTAAAGAAAATAAGTTCGAACGTAATTGTTAATACTAAAGTAATTCTATAAGTTATAGGTTAAACTGTAATGATTTTCCAATATTATTATTCAATCAAATAGAAGCCTAAACTATGAAAATGTTACATTTGTTTCATAGGTTACACCCGAGTTCTTTGACTATCCATCTCGGCGAACATGATCTCGGCAATGACAAAGAGTCAAAGCATGTAACTATTGGTGTGAGCAACTTTACCATTCATCCAGAATTCAACAACCAAAACAACCTAAATGATGTGGCTGTTATTCGGCTTTTGTCAAAAGTCAGCTACAGTGATATCATCCAGCCAATTTGCCTCGACGAATCAAACGACAATCATGCTGATCAAAACGCTATCGTAGCTGGGTGGCCAAATGGAGGCCAGCGTAAGTTACAATATTATTATTCCGCACCTAGTGTAGACTAATTCACCAACTAATTGGTTACTGTCACAAACTCATCTTTTGATGAAATAAAAAACTAATTAATCCCTCCAAAAAATTTTATTTCTACAATAGCACTGTGATGCATTATAGTATAATTAACTGCTACATGACAAGATGATATTACATTATACCAAGTCATCCCTTCATGGTCGTAGACAAAGGAGCTTCCTTCCATACCACATTTTGCTATAATTTCGTATTTATTTTAACCCAAAGATATGCTGAAAAATTTCTGTTAAACAACTCTTTTTTTTCCCCTCTTCCTTGAACCTGACTTTTCGGACAGCAACATATTTTGAAAGGTCAGACTCAAGAAAAGGAATATAAATTAAATAAATAAAATTATCATTAATTTATATGAATCCTGCAGCCACATTGTTACGGACACATTGTTACACTAAATAAAGAATCGCAGTTGAAAAATACTTCGAATTTGTACATACTTTGTGACACTGAACGACAGTAAGAAATAATTTTAAAGTTTTAAAAAGGGGAAGACTTACCTTTGTACGGATTCGTGTGAAATGATTTTCAGAGATCGTCATAGGAACTGTAATTGCTTACTGCCACTACACCTTTACTGATATAGCCCCCTGTTGACTGGCATAAAGATATAGCCATAAGTCGTATTACAAACTATTTGAAAATTGACTAACGAAAACAAGCTCTATGAGAAACTAATAATAATCAGATCTTGGTATAATTGACATGGAAAACATTCCAATAACGTTGAACATTGAAACTTTACTTTTGTTGTTGTAAGAACTTTTTAATACTGCCTTATTGTTAGCTGATGAATTTCACGTCAAAATATTTATTTTGTCAATTCATTATTGATCAACAATTTTCAAATTTCGTAAGTTGTGACTGAACTATGTTTACAATGACTACTTACAACTTTTAACGGGCACTGTAAATTCATTCAGGCACACCATTGTTGGAACAAAGGCTATTTGTCTAAATCCATGATTACTGTACCTTCTAAAGAAATGTTGTCAAGTTGTTTCATACAGATTAAAGAATGGTAATAAGAAACTTACTGATAGTGATTAAGAGGCCAGATTTTATCGACCGCATTCTCAGCGGTTAGAGACGAATCTTTCTTCCTCGAATAGCGTAAACACTGTTATCTAAATCGCATACACTGGTTCATTGTAGCAAAAGTGTGGCTATAACTACAGTACGAGTTTTAATTATTAGTACGTATGGTACACCCCAATATTTCAAAGAATTGTGCATACTTTGATTGGAATATGCCACTTTGCATACCTTAGGCCAATACAAAGTTTTTCAGAGGGGAAGCCGCCTCAATTTCCATGTAGAACACCAAAATGGCGTTCCCCCCCAAAAAAGAAATAGATTTTTTTTTTGCTATAACTCCTTAACCGTCAACAAATCAAAAACATAATGTGAAGCAAAAACGTTCAGCACACAATTGTGGCCAGGAAAAGTTATATACCTTTTTATGTAAAAGTAACGCTTGAATCCCAAAAATGTATTTAAAGTACACCACCCTTAATTCACGTGAACACTCCTTTTTTCAATTGGTTATTCAAAGTTCAAAGTGCTATTGCTAGCCCTCTAATGATAATTGCTAGCTTGAAATGGATATGCTTACGATTTTCTGAAAGGTGGAATTCTATTCTTTCCATCAATCTTAACCGAAATTATATAATTTAGATAAGGATCGTGCTATTCCCATTTAAAGGCGAAGAGATAATGGCATAGCTGCAAAATCGTATGTTGATTTTCGATTTCAAAGTGCTCTTGCGAGCCCTATAATTTTCCGAAATGGAAATGCTTAGGATATTCTAAATGCGAAGGATTAATTCTTCCCATCAATCCTTACAGAAATTATTTAGCTTAGATAGGGACAGTTTTATGCTCATTTAAAGGTGAAGAGATAATGGCGAAGTGGCAAAATCGTATGTTGATTTTTCGAATTCAAAGTGTTCTTGCGAGCCCTCTAATAGTCCGAAATGGACATGCTAAAAAGATTCAGACAGGTGGGGATCTATTCTTTCCATCAATCCTAACTGAAATTGTTTAGCTTAGGTACAAATACAATATGAGCATTACAATGGAACTTAGAAATTGAAACTAGCCGCTACACTTTTAAACGGGCGTAGAACGGTCTCTATCTAAGCTAAACAATTTCGGTTAGGATTGATGGAAAGAATAGATCCCCACCTTTCTGAATACTTTTAGCACGTCGATTTCGCGCTACGATAGGACTCGCAAGACGACTTTGAATTCGAAAATCACCATACGCTTTCTCCTCTAGGCCATTATTTCTTCACGTTCTAAACAATTTCGGTTAGGATTGATGGAAAGAATAGATCCCCACCTTTCTGAATACTTTTAGCACGTCGATTTCGGGCTACGATAGGACTCGCAAGACGACTTTGAATTCGAAAATCACCATACGCTTTCTCCTCTAGGCCATTATTTCTTCAAGTTCTAAACAATTTCGGTTAGGATTGATGGAAAGAATAGATCCCTACCATTCAGAAAATCCTAAGCATATTCATTTCGGACTATTAAAGGGCTTGCAAGAGAACTTTGAATTCGAAAATCAACATACGATTTTGCAGCATCGCCATTATCTCTTCACTTTTAAATGACCATAGAACGGTCCCTATCTAAGCCAACAATTTCGGTCTGGATTGATGGAAAGAATAGATCCCCCATTTTCAGAATATCCTAAGCATGTTCATTTCGGTGTGTTACAGGGCTCGCAAGAGTACTTTCATTTTGCAGCTACGCCATTATCTCTTCGCCTTTAAATGGGCATAGCACGGTCCCTATCTAAATTAAATAATTTCGGTTAGGATTGATGGAAAGAATAGATCTCCACCGTTAAAAAAATCATGAGCATGTCTATTTCGGGCTACTACCCAGCTTAACATCTCTGTCATATCAAAACAATAAACGAAGGCATGCATACGGGAAAGTCACTCATTGTTTGTTACACAGCAACTAGAATTTTAATTCGGCTGCCATTAAAGGGCTCCCCATAGCACTTTGAACTTTGAACAATAAATTGAAAAAAGGAGTGTTCACGCGAATTAAGGGTGATGTACTTTAAATACGATATTGGGATTCAAGCATTACTTTTACGTAAAAATGTATAACACTTTTCCTATCTAGAATTGTGTGCTGAACGTTTTTGCTTCACATTATGTTTTTTATTTGTTGACGGTTAAGGAGTTATAGCAACAAAAAAATCTATTTCTTTTTTTGGGGGAACGCCATTTTGGTGTTCTACATGGAAATTGAGGCGGCTTTCCCTCTGAAAAACTTTGTATTGGCCTAAGGTACCCAAATGCAAAGTGGCATTTCCAATCAAAGTATGCACAATATGTCTGTGTACTACATGTACTATGTGCACCCTTTGTTGGAAGCAAGATTCGATAGTTTGATTGTTGAAGGTTTGTTTGCTGCAAGGAATGAAATTGTTGCAGCGTAAACAATAGCTACATAAATAACAGGCACACTGTATTACTTATCAACAGCTTCGTGCTGTTCATATTTTTGTCTCAGAAGAAGTATTGAAAGGGCAAAATCTCACCAAATTTCTATTGTAGTTTATCGCAGTATGGTGATGAAAACTGATGATGGGCTCAGAATTGTTTTACTGTGAACGTGAAATTATCTGATGTCCAAGAATAATTGTGACTGCCAAAAGTGCAGTCTTCATCAAATTGAATATCGAGAAATTATTTTTGTTGTTGCTTGGTATTAAAACAATTTTTTTAATTGCAGGTCAACCAACCAAAGCCATCCTCAGTGAGCTATCTCTAAAAGTATGGAAAAATAATGAATGTGAAAGCTCTTATCGGGAGTTTTTCAAACGCCCTGGCAGCATTGTGGATTCGTTTATGTGTGCAGGAGGTTTAGGAAAGGATATGTGTGGCGTAAGTCTAAAGTAAATGTGGCATTATTTCCAACCTATGGATCAATTTTATCGCTAAAAATATATATATAAATGTAAGCCTTAAACCCATTTAAGTATAAACGTTGCTTTAAATCTCTTTTATGCGAATAGCTGCTTTAGAATGTTTGTTTTTGTTCCCATCATGGGCGAATCACAAAAATTGTAATGAGCAGCTAATTATGTAAAACAAGAGATGATTGACTATTCTCCATAATCTTTACAAATTATTTAACACAGTCGTAAGAAACTCATGAGTTCCTTTTGCAAAGAGCAGTATTAAATCCTTACATGTAGTGTAATCGGATTGGATTACAGAGCTCAGCTTTGTCAATTTCTAAACTACAAAACGAAGAATGAGTAAGCAATTTGCAAACTGTATTGAGTTATCATTGCTCAGTCATAAAAGGTGTCGGTTTCCTAGGATGCACACGATGCTTGATTTGAGCAAAGCTAGTTGAGTTTGCATTTTTAGTATGATCACTTGAGTATTAACTAGGTTTTTTTTTTTTTTTTTTTTTTTAAAATGCCATTACAGCATATAAACGGACACACCATTCGCCATCTTGGAAAGCAACAGACTGAAACCACTGATCTTCAAGCATTAACCATTGGGAGATCATTAAAAACGTTCTGCCATTTTTTACATAATGAGATAATTTTTTTTTTAATATTCATAGCTCTGATACGATTTACTGCAGTAGTATAAGCCTCTAATTGCAGTCTAATTTTTTCAATCGGCTCAAAATAAACAGTGGAGGTTCCACTGATGTCTATGGAATGTTTGGTGGCTTCATCATGTTTAGCTAATGCATAAGATTCTTTGCACTTCAAAATAGCATCCCCATGGTCCAATTTCCTCGCACCGAATTCCTGACTCTATCGTGACTCCACGGGTAGACACTACAAAAAAACGTGGTTTACTCCATCAATTGTCTTGATTGCCCTCGCATTTACGTAGGAATTGCAGACGTCGACTTGGTGGGAGGAAATTGGACCATGGGAATGCTATTTGGAAGTTCAACGAATCTTATATAGTAGCTAAACATGCTGAAGCCACCAAACATTCCATAGACATCAGTGTATCTCCATTGTTTATTTTGAGCCAAGTGAAAAAATCAGATTGCAATTAAAGAATTATACTATTGCAGTAAATGGTACATGAGCTATGAACATTAAAAATAGCATTATTCCACTATGGAAAAAAACACAACGTTTTTAATGATCCCAATGGTTAATATTTGAATATCAGTGGTTTCAGTCTGTTGCTTTCCAAGATGGCAGATGGTGTGTCCGTTTGTATACAGTAGTGACATTTTTATTTGTGTTTTCACTTTTTTTTAACTGTGAGTATAGTTCACCACACCAAGACAGCAATAGAACTGGCGAAAATAAATCATGTTATGCTTATGAACCTTTGGTTCTTCAATGTCACCAGCAATATTCCAATTATTTTAACGTCCACACAACCACAAATTAATTTTTATTACATACACAGGTTATTTACAGAAGTAGTCGTGTTTTACGATATTCGATGACAACCTTACTACCTATGCCAGAAATCATGTCATACGTGAAGGGATCAGAAGTTATGATATGAAGCTTTCACTGGCAGTACTTCTTGCCATCTAGAAAAGGCACTCCCTGCCAACCTACCAACTATACGACACATCTTGATTTCCCATCTCTCTTCTTTCATCACACCAGAATTGACGTTATAAGACTGGAATTGACTTCGTATGGCTGGTAGTGCCTCCTGTTACTTTGAAAAATGAAATTCCTGTCGATCTAAAGGAGGCGGAGTGGAACTCCCATTTACATGTTTACATGTTCTCCCTCTAAAAAAATCAGAAATTAGAGTATTTCGAAGTTCTGACTCATAAAAACTGCAGAGGGCAGACTCTTCAATACGATTTATTAAAAGGTAATTCAGGTTATTTTCTGCATTTGCTAATTCTGAAGGTTTCATTAGTAAAATTCTGCAAATATCCCTTCTAGAAAATTTCTTCATTTTAGAAGTTCTGACCCGAGTTCCTGAGGTTTTTTTAGTGGGCTGTCTAGAGCTAGTTTGTCTCAACAATGATTCATGCTAAACAGTTACTTCTTATGACATTGGTTTTCTTGCGGAATGAACTCTCTTATTGTACTGGGAAACCAAATCATCGACAATATGTATCCACTTGTAATTACCCTGCCTGGTGAATCTTTTCACATTTCAGTTTTAAACGTTCTGATAAAACATCCAACCATACGTATTTTCTACTCTGAGTAAGTACAGTGCGTATTAGTATTTAATACATTTAACAATATTTTTTAGAGTCTTTAGTCTAAAATTTATTGCGTAAATTTGTTCCAACAAGTGTCTACTTAAAAGGTTCAGTAACGTCAATACCAGTTTTGTATTTAATGGGAACATCCCTAGCAAACTTGGACAGGACGTTAATACAAGTCAGTAGGAAGTTAAATCTATCATTTTGTTCAGCATAAGACAGCATTTTTACCAAGTCTGCCGCCGTAAGTCGTAAAGGCTAAGAACAATTAGTTAGTGTTATTTGCATCTCGCTAATTCTTTCTAGTTTGTTCGTGAAGTTCGTTTAAGAGTCATTTTATTGCCCATTCCAAACTTAAATTTATTTGCATGATTTTTTAACAAGTGAAGCGGCTAACTTTCTTAATCTATGAACTATGAAAGTTAAAGTTTCATTTTTTGCATGTCAATCTTTATATCAGTGCTTTTAAAGTAATCTATGCCATTGTCTTGATTTATGTAGCTTATTTATTCCTGGACTCCTTGAGTTAATCTTTCTTCCAGAACCACAGTCTTGGTATCTCGGCAAACGTATTTCAAACAGTGAATTATCTACGACTTTGTTTACGAGTCTTTCCCCAGGACTTGATGAAGAAAGCTTTGTCCATACCACATACACCACACTCCACAACTTCCATACGTCTGTTATTTTTTGAAGTTCTAATAAAGGAAGGTTCGGACTCACTACTAGCATAACATTTATATTTGGCAGAGTATCTCATCTTGAGTGGTTTTTTTTCATGCTTGTTTTTTTTACATATAATATTTTTTTTTTTATACATAATACTTTTTGAAGTAGTAAGTTTTCAGGGAAGAGTGCCTTTCTAAACATTTAGGAATTTTCATTTTTTTTCCCAGTCGGTTTAAAAGGACATAAATCCTTTCGGTATATCATGTGATCCGATGAGATTGCAGTTGGCAACATTTACACAGGTTAGAGGTAATGTTGCCAAGTCACCTCACACTCCAGAAGAAACAAGAAAATGAATGTGTTGGCAACATTTACATACGTTTGAACTAATGTCGCAAAACAGAGTCATGCAGGAAAGCCAACAGGGATTTATGTCCCTTTAAGTCAAAGTTTGTAGTAGGCTTTTTAAAGTCAATTTTACCTTGGCTGGCCTTAAGTAAAATCCTTTACATGGGTTTTTCCCTTAATTTTCAAGCCAGATCTATCGATTTTAAAGCTAGAATTTTTCAAAATCATTTTGTGCTTCCTTCACAGCTGAAACAACACCAGCACTCCCTCCAGCTACACCGCTAATTCTGACTAAAATTGGTCCGAACAGAGGCAAGGAGAAATATTCATCTTTTTTATTGACTGACCTTGTTCACAATTTTGTTTTGGGTGTCATCTCGCAATACAAGATGAGTCAATGAATCTGAAATTGGATGTGGAAAAGCAGTAGTTGTATATTAAATAAAAAATATAATATATATTTTTTAATTTAATATACAACTACTCCTTTTCTCCATCCAATTTCAAATTCAGTTTCCTGTCGCCTAGGACCATAGCGTCACTCATAGTTTCAGCTGGAATGGCTGATCTCATTTTCAATTTGACTTCTCTGTCTGCCATTCTGGATTGAAGTCTTTGGACTGTTTGGTGCAGTCTAACGTGACCGGAGGATAAGTTTCTTTGGACTGGAGCACATCAAAGTTCAGAAAGTTGATTTCATAATCAACTGACTAAATTGCTGCACCGTTCTGTACAATCTCACGTACCATCAGTATAAAAATTTGTATTCAAGCCCAGAAATGCACACCTCTTGGAATTTATAGACTGATGTAAACACTGTAAGATGGAGTGGTCGAACAAAAGAGGCTTTTAAAGTTAAAACTCCTGTTTGTCAGTTTGAAAAGCTAGGATTTAGGAGTTGTTTTGGTGATGCTTTTGGTGATATGTGCTGCTGTTTGAATCCCAAGTTGTTGATTACATTCGCAGTGATTGATGCGGCATTGGCCAATGACCATTACTGATGGAGCAGTTCTGGTTGCTCTGCAGAGCCATAAGCAAGCAGACCTTTTATTAACTTACCAACATCACGGTAATTTATTTTGTATTTGATATTATAAAACAGAAAATTTTATTTGTCAGAGTTGCTACATTGGCAACAGCAACTCATGTCATGCTGGTTTAGTAAACTACCTTTAATGACTAGGTTATTGAAGAAATTAAGTTAAGTAGGTAACTGACGAAATGGCATCGTGGAGAAATAACTCCTAATTTTCAATGTTTATTCCGATTTCAGAGTTTACATTGCTGACATTTGTTCCAACAATGGGATTATACTCGTGGTGGGTGTCAGTGTCGATTGATGGATCGTACACCAGAGGTTCATTTTATTTCTAAATATTTCTCTCCTGCACGTATTTTCCGGGTATTGTAAAAAATTTTACGAAACGGTTTGTTTCTCGGCATCAAATTATTTGGCTTTATTTTTTGTTCTGAAATTACGAACGTTCTTTTCCTTTCTTTCTCAACATGCTCATCTTGTAATTTTTCCTTTTTTTTGTCCGTTTTGAATTTCAAATGAAGTTAACGTAGTTAGGGTCACCATTCTGGTTTGGTGGTTTCTTGGTCTGATAAGTAAGGCCATACTCGCATATTTGTAATTATGTCGGTGGTAATGGGAATGTAAATGCTAGAAGACTCAATAATTTTGAAACCTTGAGGTGAATTAGGCAGAACAAATACAAAGTGGTCTGGTTGTCATGTTTATATAAGAAATTCCAATTATATTAGCGTGCACAAAATTCGAATTTGCACTTATAACATTGACCGAATTTTGTCTCTCTTGGCTAGTTGCTATGACGGGTGTTTCATTATTTATCTTGGCTACTACTATAATTTTCTTACTCAATTTCCCTGACTCGTTCACCGGAAAAACTATTCCATTGTTTGGTTTGTTAAATGTGAAGTTATTCCGTAAGTGTTTCGATTAAGGGGGGGGGGGGGGGATTGAGGCTTAATTGCGCGTCGACAACTTGGTCATTAGCGCCAACCTCAGTCACAGTGCAGTGGTCCGGGTTGCGTCTGCACCACACATTACAGAGATGTTATTCAAACCCCTAATCTAAATCTTGTCATACATCTGTACCTCCTGCAAAAATTGAAAAACACCGGACAGGAGGACAGACTTATCGCCCAACTGACGCGCAATGTCATGCGGAAGATGGAACCGACGACGAACACCATCAAGATGGCGACAATCAACAAGTAAGTGCCGGACCGTAAGTGGCCGTCGACACCAAGAGCATTCAGGAGGGTCAACCCCCCGCAAAAGGAAACAGTGAGTAAGTCGGGTGTGACCAATTCGCAAACGGGCCAACACAACTTCCTCACGGCCACTGCGGCGACACGCCGAGTGCCACTCCTCGACAGTGCCTTTAATGGCCCGTAACTTATTACCGTCCTGTCTGTCCCACAAGGTTTGCCAAAAAGCGTGTAACCTCAGACGCAGAGTTGGAAAGGCATCTGAGGGAACAAGGCTGAGATCCCTACCGAGAGGGCCAGAAAGGGCACCTTTCGCAGCAGAATCAGCTTGTTCATTCCCTGCTATCCCAACATGGCCCGGGATCCAGCAGAAAAGCACGGTTTTCCGCTGGCCAGGCAAGCGGGAAAGCAAAGCTTGGACACGTTGTGTCAAGGGGTTCCGAGGATTGTTTCGATTTAGAAGAATTGAAATAGCTTCCTCATCGTGACCAATTGGTATGTTGTGGATTTAAGATATTTAATCAAATCTTCAATCTCGCAAGCACCATTACTTTAACCGAAATTGTACCAGCATCTGTGGTGCATAGCATTCGTCATTCCTCGAGCCAATGTTATATACAATATTGTATGTATCCAACCAGGAAATAGCCAACTCGTAGTTTTTTTTAAGGTAGCCTAATATTTAATATGAGTTTTTTAATTAACTCTCTAGTCACAGTGCTTTCACGTGAAGTCACACCAACATACGACTTTTAGAGCATGCCATCAGATAGAATAAAAAAAACTAAGTCCCATCGTGCACCACAAATATTGTGAAAGGTTCCCAGAGACTCTAAACAATGCGAGCAAGTACAGCCTAGTTGTGACAGCAGTCATCTGACCGCCCGATCGTTCCCACGACCGAAAAAGGTATGTACGGGACATAAACAAAATAGTTAAAACCCCGTCTGTTGATGTGAAAAAGACTTGTGCTGCAACACCCTACTTGCTTTTAATCACATTAACCCTGTGCAGCATCGAACAGCTACTTTTGAGAACAATAAAAGGAGGTGTGAAAAGAAGTTTGAAATCAAAAGTTCTATATTCCTTCACAATCAAAGACTTTTTTTTTTTAATTTTTATACCTTACAGTTGACAATTTTAGGGCAATTAGGAACAATGAGGTACAATTCACGAGCCTGAACTTTTTATTTCTTCACACGTGATGATCTGGAAGTAAGATTAAACATTTTTTTAAGTTGTCCTACCACTGACGTCACATACGCAAATCACTATCAACCAGGTTACAGATCCTTAATGCATTCTCTCCCAACTCCCCCCCCCCACCCCCACCTCCAGGGTACGGTGCATATACTGGTACGGTGCATATACTGTACACGTTCGTTTCGAGTCTAGAACTGCATCTGGACTGAGGACTGTCTCACAAACTTCTGATTTTATAGGAATGTAAACGTCATGTGAATTATGATGTTTCTTCTGATATGTTTCTTCTGATATGATGTAACGCGACCAGAAGCGCCATTTGCTAGATTTTTCTGGCTCAGTAGGCACTTCCTGTCACGTAACGTCACTTCTGGTGATATGACGTTTCTTCTGGAATGTTGGAGAGACAGGGCAGGGATGACAGGATGCATCGTATGTCCTCTCTCCAGGTCGACAGGGAGTGTCTTTTCTAGATGGTAAGAAGCACTGCCATTGACAAAGAGCCCTTCTGGTTACTTAAAATATGAAGTCACTTCCAGCATAGGTAGGGGTGTCATCGAATATTGTAAAACACTAATGTTTACAGAGTTCTTTGTATTCACGTACTGCTGCCTTGGATAAAGTCTTCACATGTTGTTTGTGGAGAATTGTGGTGCATGTGACCGCGTATATCCACTCTGACAGAACTAATCTGTGTGTGCCTCTGTGTACACCAAACACGTGTTCAAAATACTTTAGGGACTATACAGCTATTCCTGTTTCCATCTCGGAAACTGTGTTAGCTTTAATTTAAACTTATGCACAACGTTTAACATCCGTAGACTATAATGCCAGGCCCTTCTTGCCTACGACATTGTTTACAAGTGCACTTTCTTACCACTGCTCATAAACAGAAACATGCACAATCGATTACTTTTCATGAGAAGTCCTTTCACAGTATTTATTATTCGAAAACATGTTTGTGTGGAACTGAGGTGTATAGCCACAAAAACTTCTTCCTCTAACAGAAGCAGAAAGTTTCATAAATATATTAATTGAGTGGTAGACTACTTGCAAAGAAGAAGGAAATGATGAATTTTTTTATCATAAAACTTATTTACTTCACAAAGGAACAGTTGAAAATATGCATGAAAAAAGCTTCGTCTATTAATTTTTGTTTGAACTTCCTGTTTTATTAAGGGTGCTGGAGGTCCATTGATGATAAGTAATAACGGCCAGTGGATCCAAATTGGCATTGCTTCTTGGGGCATTCAATGTGGGGCTGCCCTGCAACCAAGTGTGTATGTAAGGGTCAATGCTTTCAAACAATGGATCGACAAAATAAGGAATTTCGATGAACAAATCCATGGTAAGAACAAAATAGCAAAAAAGTTTTATTCATATTGGAATATTTCGATGCAGTTGATAAATTATTGAACTTATGTGTATTGATATCGGTTGGCCAAGATCGACATACGTTTTAATTTAAAAAAAAAATAGGAAAAAACTAATTGAAGGTAGAATATGTTGGTTTGATTTTTTAAACACAAATAGTTGATATTGACTTACGTGTTATTAGCCATATTCTTAACAAATTCTCAATACTTAAAAAGTACGACAAAAGTGACAAAAGTGAACGAATTTCATACAATAGCCATTAGTTTTCTTTTCTAAAGAAAAAATAGAAAACAACTGAATAAACAAAATTATAGAATTTACTGGAAGTGTAAAATCCTACAACCAGTGTAAAATCTGAACCAAGTTATATTGTTGTTATGGTAACTTTTATTGAAACGTGGAACTAATGAATAGATCAACATTGCAAGTGCATTCTTTATAAGGAGGGAGACCTCGTACAGATGATTAGCTTTACCTCGACTCATTACAACTTCACAAGATTTACAACTTTAAGGTTAGACATTTATCATTAAACTTCGATGTAGCACAACACAGTTCTCTTTTACGTATTGTGATGCAACATCAATACAATTACTGAAGTGCCAATGCACACGACATCGACTTTTATCTTTCTCTTCCCTATTAATACATATACGAATCATATGCATGATAAAAGAACTGAGATACTGCATTTTCATTTCAGATTCCGTATATTAAACAGTTCCGTTTCGTTTCTGGTATAATACTAAAGTCTGCATTCTTATGTAATAACTTGTCAGTTGCTCAACGGGTCAAAACAAGCTCTACCGCGCTGTCGGGTCTCTTTCCTCAAAAGATCGTCATCTCAAAGAGAACGATAAAACCCGATATCACCTCACCTCGTACCTTATCTCGTCTATCACTCCTACGCACACGCACATCGATGTAGCGTCTAACAGCCTTTTATTGGCCGATGTAAACAAAGGGATTTTTCCTGATTCCTAGCAGTCGAGGAAGGAGCATTAGTCCGGCGTCTTACAATTGGTCCGGTTCTATGTTGTCGTTTTCGCATCTGGCCTGGCGGGAGGGGGACTTTGTACGTCACGAGTGTGAGTTTGAGGTTAATTCTAGAAAAAAATATACCAAATACAGAGTGTGTGAATTCTTAAAAACAAATCCCACCTCGTCCTTGGGCTACAACTTGCATCTTTGGCTTTGGTGCAAAATTCAATAAAATGAATATAGCTTTGGTTTGTTGTTTTAAAGCACCTAGTTGGGTACATCTCCAAATAAAAACTCTACACGCCCTCACTAGCTCGAAATTGGTTGACTGTTTTGCGGTTCAGGATTTATACTTTATACTTTAGCATATGTCGTATAATGCAACAAAACTCCACAGAAGGGCTTTAAATGGAGTAACACACATACTTTTAGGTTTGCTGAACAGTAACGAGTTTTGAGCTAGTAAGATAAATTCGACATAAGACACTTACTCATGAAGTATCACTGTACACCTCGCTACTTTCTACCAAGACCAAAAGCGTTGTTATATTAAAATTTCACACTAGCGTAAAGCTTCAGGCTTTATTTAGTTTTACTTATGTGCCTAATGCTGCTTTTTTCCGTACCTCCTCAAAAAGATAGTGCCCCAGAGACAAGACCTTCAATTCCTGGACTCAAAGATGAAAGACCTTTAATTCGGCCTCCGCTAACACAACCAATTGTAACGACGTCTGTCCCTAAGAGAATAAGTAAGTACTGGGTTAATATAAGGGTTTCAAAATTATTTCATAGATACGTAGGTCTAATACCTTTCAACGTAAGAGGCAGAGATAGAATCAGGAATGTCGAAGAGTTGTAACTTTTTAGAACTTTTTTCTGAATTTTATGGGTCGTTAAGCATGGGAAATGGTTTACAAAAAAAAAATAAACGAAAAACACAAACACTTTTTTAATTTAGGGGTTTTGTTTTACGAGGTAACGGACGTAAACATAAAAATGCCATGCCACTACTCCGTTATATTTTGCTATTCACTCAGTCATTATATTTTCTTTTGCAAGGAATTTTTGTTATGGCTAAGTTTGCCTGAGATATAGATAGCGCCACTTATACGCCAAACTGAAATATGATTCTGTGTCTACACTGGAAGACATTTTGAAAGTGGCAGAGTAAGCAATAAATTTAAGAATCACATAACGTGCCGGTGCCCGACTTTTGCTCCGTATTTTTAAATGATACTTTAAAAATGTTGCAGTTGTGGAAAAGCCGTTTGACAACAATTTGGTTTCTTATGACAATCATGGCTTAATTTTTTTTCATATGAATATTCGTAGCTTCAAAACAATTTTGATCATCTTCTCATATACCTTCAAAGTCTTAAACATAAAGTTTTTCAGAATAATCCTTACTCAAATTTGGGTTAATGCAGACGAGTCATGTATTTACCATCTTGAGGGTTATAGAACTTATTTATATTGCCACCCTGATAAAAGGGCAGGTGGTTTGGCAGTTTACCTACCAGAGGATGTCGATGTAAAATTCGAACCTGTTTTTTCTACTAATACTGATTTTCTTACAATTATTTTCATGATAAATAATTTTATTTGTGATATGTTGGCAGCGTATCGTTACCACGACGGAGTCATCAGCGACTTTTGGAATGAATTATGTAGAATAACTGATGACACGACAGACCCCTCGTGATGCTATTGTCATTGGTGACATGAATTTAAACATTAAAGACGGCAACAATGCAGTGAACGGCTATTTAGACAATGATATTTTTCGGTTAATGGTTTTGTGTCATTTATGAACAAATACACTTGTGTTACTCCACAGAGTAAATCTTGTATGGATTAAGTTTCGTGAGGTCTAATGTTTTGATAATTATAGCTCACATTGATTAAAATGTCCATCACTGTCCACTAGGCAGTTGCGCTCAACGTTGAACTACTTTCAACTAAGAGTACTAATCTTAACTCGCTCTCTTGCAAAAAAAAATATATTCTAATTCTTAATTTTTATGAATTAAATAAATTCTGGCAACTGAAGATTGAACGAGGATACTTTATGAAGCTAATTCTAGCAATACAATGACTTTATTTGTTGGAATTATACAACACAGTATAAAGAAAGCTACTTTTAACAAAGCTATTTCTGCAAAAAATATGAAGCTTAAGAACTGGATGACCGAACCATGAAAAAACATCCTGAAAACCAAATATATCACAGTGAATTTACAGAAAGATACTTCAAAAGATAAATTTCCGAAGCTAAAGAACAGTACTACTAGGACGAATTGTCGAAAGCTAGAAATGATTGTAAAAAACAATGGCATATTTTAATTGTTTGCTTACAGGTTCGAAAAGCAACCTGATGCATTCCCCAATGAAATTAGTATTAATGGATTTTCCGGTTCTGTTGTTAATAAATTTAACAATTGTTTTTGCTAATATTGGGAAAAATTTGGCTTGCAATATTGAGCAGAAGTGGAGAGAGTAAATATTTGCCCATCTTTTTCAAAAAATTCATGTTTGTTGCTCGTGTTACTGAGGTTGAAGTCCGTAACGTCATAAATTTTGTGCGGGATGGCAAAAGTCTTGGTTATGATGGAATTTCAGGTAATGTAATTAATAATAATAATAATAATGAATAATAATAATGAATTTATTCCAGAAATGACTCGAAGTTTACTTAAAAACTTGTGTGAGTCTACAATATATATATATTAGTTTACAATCTTAACTCTACACATTATAAATTATAAATAATAATAATAATAATAATAATTGTTTATTGTCACACTCTGCACGAAATACAATAGTATTTGTATGTGCACAATAATAATAATAATAATAATAATATTGGTTTGTTGCAAACGCAACCGGAATGGCAAGGACCTGGTGGTCACTGACTGCCATCCGATGTTAAAACTAAAAATAAATAAATAAATAAATATAAATTACAAAAGTTAAATAGTTTAAAATTTTAAAACGAAGGC